>JABUQX010001557.1:50000-55000 GCA_015478945.1 Trachelipus rathkii | reverse complement strand
ATATATATTATATATATGTTATAATATATAATATATATAAAATATATTATATATATATTATATATGTACCGGACTCTTTAAATAGTATAAAATTTATATAGGATATATGTAAGTGCTACCCAGATTTCTGGTGCACAGGTTGGAAGAAAACCTTGTATAAGTCCTGTTGTAAAAGCCGAAATAATTGTTGCCTTCTTTCTTGTTGTGTATTATCCAAGGTCACCGAGGTGCCTCTGGCTCCCAAAACGCCTGTGCCAAATGGCATAGAGTTCAGTTAGAAAATGTAGATCAGAGAGCCAACATCTGACGCTCTCTCGGTCATAAAATTGATATTGTAATGGTAATTAAATTGAAAGTATTTTAAAAACAATTAAATTTTGAACTGTGAAATATCTTAATGTGTGTTCATGTAAAATAGTCATTAGACATAATTAATAAAGAAATAATTAAAGAAGCGTTTCGCTATTCCAAAACTATTTTATTATTTGCTATATCAAAGTGATCTCTTAAATAGGGCCAATTAATCATTATAGAGATCAGTCTTTGTACATAGTTTTGGTGGACCCCAGTACAGTGACAAAAAACCCCCCTTGCTGATCTAGGGGGCGCATAAAAAGAAAAAAATAGTGGTGATATTGAAAGTGAAAGTGCCAAAAAACAAATATAGTGCTAAGTGAAGTGACCCATATACTGTGGTAAAAAAAAAAAAAAAAAAAAAAAAAAAAAAAAAAAAAAAAAACTTAGTGCGTTTGGTCAATAGCTCTCATAAACTTTATTACATAAGGAATAGCGTGAAGAATCCCGTTATTTTAAAAGTCGCTAGTCTTGTGAAAAAGAGCTCCATTTTCAAATAATATCACCGGCAAAAAAAAAAAAAAAAAAAAAAAAAAAAAAAAAAAAAGAAACGGGCTGAAGGGACTTTAAGATGCCTAGCCATAAAAAAAGATCTCCCCGATTTAAGACCGGGAGAAGTAGGGGAAAGGCAAGTACTACAGTAAAAGCAGCTGCAGTTCCCCACTCATCCCCCAAATCTCCAATTCGGAGAGAAGAAAATTCGAACTCCGATGGGGAAGGAAGTCAGGACCTTCATACCCCGCTACGAGCAAGATCTGTTACCCCCACAGTCTCCCCCTCGTTGGGGGGGACTCCAAAGACCAGTCTGCCGATTGGCGCCATTCCAAAGTTAGATTTGCGTAATATGATGACTTGGTTACACACTACGATTACCGTTTTCAAACTTAATGGAGTGGATGATCCAAAAGAACGCGTAAGAATATTGGCTTCCGTCCTTCCCCATGATATTGTAGCAACCATCAAATTTCCATTGGGGGAGATTGCTTTCAAAAGTTAATTGCCTCGATCGAGGAAGCTTACGCACCAAATTTGAGAAGTCAAATCAGTGAGATTTTCAAAAAAGGAAGAAAAAAAGAAGAACTCCCTTCAGTTTATTTGGCAAGAGTCCGTGATGTCATGGGAAGAATAGGATTTGATCTGCTTGCGGAAAACAGTGCTCCTTTTGTTCATGAATTGTTTATTAACGAGCTTCCATCTCGCATACAAGAAAGTTTAATGACTCTGGCAGACGATAGCAGTCTTGAAAAAATTACAAAAGTAGCAGATAACTTATATAAGAACTTTTATAGGAATGACTACGAAACCCCCCACGAGAGAAGGGGGAGAGAATATTGGGGGGCCGTGAATCATCTTCAAGGAGAACAGTTCCCGACCCAAGAGAGCGGCACATATGGAGAGAGTCGAAATACAAACAACAACAACGATTCTCAAGTTTCAGAAGAGGCTAAAGTAAACAAAGAGTTCTTTCGAGAGATGAAAGGGCTTCTCAAGTCTCTCACCAAGGTCGCTGGACAGCTGAGTGAGGCCGCTGCCAAACCGACTCGTACAGAAGAACAACCATCATTTCAAAATAGAAGAAATGCTCCTAGAGATCGTAAACAAGGCAACACTGTAAATGCGGAGTTGCTAGGCGAGTTATGTAAACCACACTCCAGATTTCTCCATAGAAGTTACACCTGTCATTCGGAATTTTGTCCTATGTATTCTTTGGTATTCCCGCCAAATGGAGAAAGTCAGCAAGTCCATGAGTCACATCCCCAAAGAAGGCAGGGAAACGCATCAGATCCCCCCTCGAACAGGAGTTAGAGGGGGAGGTGAATATTTTAGATGAAAATTATCGTATTTTTAATTATGGGAATTTTGCTGAAGTAAATAATTTGCATGCGTATACTAGTAGGTTTAATAATTATAATAATAATAAATATAATAATAGGTATGTTTGGTATTCTAATGGGAATAATAATAATAATAATAATAATAATATAATAAAAGTATGATGATAAAATAATAATAATAATAATTAATAATGATAATAATAATAATAATAATGAAGCTTTGAGTTAATTTTAAGAGTAACGAGCAAGGTGCTCACTGGCATGTACAAGAAGGTCATCCTTCTTCCAATGAAGCTCTGAGTATTCCGACTATTGACAAGAGTATCGATGTGACCCATACGATACCCACGCTGGCTTATAGCGGCTCACAAAATATATTAATTACGGATGCTCCGACTGGAGAAAATCAGGTCATAAATAATTTGTCTGTATTAAATAATGTAAGAAATTATAAACTTTATACAATTGTTGATAAAATATCAAAAAGAGTCTTTATTATCGACTCAGGTAGTGAGATCAATTTACTCCCTATGGATGGAGACCTGAATGTATCGATTATTGGTCAAATTAAAGCAGCAAATGATACCGTAATTGACATATACTCGCGCGAAATTGTTACAATTGATTTTGGTTTAAAGAGAACTTATGATGTAGAATTTTTAACAACTAAATTGCCAATTTGCATATTAGGTATGCCGTTTTTAAAAAAATTTTCGTTTAATATTAATTTTGAAACAGATATGTTAACTGATACTCAGAGCAAGGAATGTATAAATTTGTGTGATAAAACAATTTGTAGAGATAAGGCTTTTATTCATACTCTCTCTCAATTTTCTTCTTCTGTAGCTCATAATGAACTTTTTAGTGATATACCTATAGTTAATAATCTGGTAGTTGAATTTAAACATTTATTTATAAATGCATATTTACCGGAAAATTTTAAGGCTCGGGAAGAGCAGCTTAAAGCTTGGGATGATTTGTTCAGAGAATTTGGGGGAGGGGGGAACGCTGAGTCGAAACTTAAGAATAGAAATGGGGGGGGGGATACTTGTGCTTTACGTGGGGGAGAGGAGACGAGCATTCCAACTGCTATCTTGAAGGAATTAGCTTCACTCTTTCCTTATAAAACTAATATAAGCGGAGTCCCAATAAAACTTAAACCGCGTCGTATTCCTCATAAATTATTCGAACAAACAAAGAGGGAGCTATTAAATTTAGTAAAAGCGAAAGTTTTAAAGAGAGCACCGTCGCAATGGAGTTTTCCCATCAGCGTGTTGGAAAAAAGTGGGGGAGGGGTACGAATCGTGTGTGATTTTAGAAAACTTAATTCCGTGGCGAAAAATGATGTATTTGCTATGCCGAATATAAATGATATATTTAGTGGGCTTCATGGGACAAAGGTATTAAGTAAGCTTGACGTCACGAACGCGTACTATTTACTGCCTTTAGCAGAAGCCGATCAACATTATTTTACTATTAGTACAATGATCGGAAATTTTTCTTTTAGACAATTACCGATGGGATTTAAAAATTCGAGTTCATGTTTTATGAGATTTTTAACTATATTACTTCAAGGCATTCCCGGTGTACACGTGTATTTAGACGATATTTTGATAGGGACCAAAGATTTATCAGACCACGTGATGGTACTTAAACAAGTATTTGAGAGATTAAATTATTTTAAAATTTGTTTAAATAAAAAAAAATGCGAATTTGGGGTAAAAAGGTTAAGTTATTTAGGTTTTGATTTGACGGAAGAAGGGCTTGCGCCATTGTCTGAAAAGGTTAAGGAAATAATTGATGTTCCTCGCCCGGTAACTATAAAAGAAGTTCGTTCGTTTGTTGGCAGAATTTCATTTTACCGCCAAAATATACCATGTTTTACAAATTTAACGTTGCCTTTGTATAATTTTAAAGGGAAAAAATAGCTCTAATAAAAAAATCACGTGGTCTCCCGAGGCTGAGAAGTCTTTTGTAGATATCAAACAAGCGATTCGTCACGCCTCACGACTCAGGTTTCCTGCAGTCGATGCTCCTCTCAAAGTGTACATTTATGCAAATAATAAAGCTTTTAATACGGTAATTATGTCTGACGATGAGAATGGGACTCCTTTTGCTTTTTATAGTGGGTCTTTTAATACTACAGAAAAAAAATATTTGCCAGTAAATAAGCTATTATTAGGGTTAACAAAATTATTCAAGAAATATGGGGCAATTTTAGCGGGAAAGCCTGTACGCATCTGTACGTGCTCTCGTGCGTTTGTATATAAGATAAAGCATGCTAATGATGTACAAAATTATAATGCTAGGGAATTGAGGGAACTAGCTATTTTGAGTACTTTTAATATCACGATGGAGTTAATTACCGAAAATCAAAATGCGTTATTAAAATATTTACTTGCGAATAATATTGCCCGAGATGAGGATGAGGTAGGAGAAGATGCAGGTTCAAATAGTGTAGTCTGTGACTCCGCCCACCGCTTCACGACAGCCAATGAGCAATCGGCTGAGAATACTATAGCGACTGACGTAGGTGCTATTAACTTGGTAATGAATGAATGTGCACCGATAGATCTGTCTTGTCGAAATGAAAATAGCAGTCGCACTGAAGCGGCCATATTGGAAATTGCAAAAATAAATTTAGTAACAACGTTTGATAAAAATGCAAAAATATTATTCTCGCATTTCAAACGAGATTTGGACTTTGAAGAAATTAGACAGCACCAACAGTCAGATAAATACCTTAATGATCTGATGGCGAAGAGAGAGAAAACAACTTTGAAGTTAATAAGGCAGAAATTCTTTTATAAC
>JABUQX010001557.1:10000-40000 GCA_015478945.1 Trachelipus rathkii | reverse complement strand
GAAAATAAAAATTTTGTCAAGTAAAGATTCTGACATATAATTTAATTATAGATAAAATTTATCATGGTATGAAATTGATATCAAGAACGCTAGGTGTAAGATTTATAGGTTTGATTAGTGAGAATAATTTTTGGAAGTTGTGAGTGTAACAAATACATATTATTGTAGAGGTAATATAGTTATTTCAGGGGATAATGAGTAAGAGAGCAATTAATATGACTCTTATATATAATATTTTTGTGGTATAAAGCTAGTATATAGATTATATAGGTAAATTGGTTAGATAATATTTTTAGATTTTTATGGGAAAATTATAGTTTAATATTTAATATTCTAGTAGGAAGATAATAATGTCTGATATTATTTGGATCGTATAAAAGATGAGTATTTAGTATTACGTATTGACTGTAATGGTATACTGTAATGGGTGAAAATAACAAGATTATGAGCGTTAGACTTTAGGTATATTTATATAGTAGTGAATAATGTTTGTTGTTATCAAATTACTTACACATATTTTGTAATATACAATATTAGAAATAATACATAATAGAACAAAAAAGTAATATAAATATGATTATATTTTGCGTTTCTTTTATGGTATTTGCAACAGGCGTTAATTTTGTAATGGTAAATGTGGAACTGGGGCAACTCCATCCTTGTTATATATTATAAATATTATATAGTGGTTGGTATATATATATATATAGTAAATCTTCTCAGAATATTGAGAGAATTCAAATAAGTAGTATTATGTATATTGATTGGATTGTTGTAAGCGTGTTTTAACGAATAATAAAGGATATAGTTTGATTTAGTATATATTTAGGTTAAATATAATAGATTAACCAGATATATATACTCAGGATATATTGTTATGGCTCATAAGTAGTATGAATAGTGTTATTGATTCACTACTTGTAGTTTATTCAATTTAGTAATTCATAAGAATGGGATATATGAAAGAATAAATGGATGGTATATATATATATATATATGATATACATATATAAGTATATATATATATATATATATATATAATAGGTGGTCATATAAGTTAGGGTTGTTATAGAAGAATAAATGTGAACATTTGAATCAGAGTGTGAGTAGTGCGGTTAGTCACCTATATCAAATATTTATACATGGTATATTTGGTTTTAATGTGTGATATGCTAGAATTATCTGAATGAGAGGTTTGGAAGTAATATAATTTAGGTATTATATATATATATATATATATATATTATAATATATAGATTGTACATATATTAGGTATTATGTATTAAATAAAGGGTATAAGGTATAGTTTTAAAAGTTATACATAAAGGCTATATGTTAAGACTAAGTTAAGGATTTTTTAATTTGATAGAGTAAGGACAGGTCCTCTATGAGTGGTTAGAAGTATATGTTATATGTAGTAAGTTTGAGGTTGACGATAAGTCAACTGGTAATAACAATAGTGCTATGAGTTTAAGTATTAGAAGATTATTTATTGATAAATGAATAATAATAAGGGTATAATATAATATATATATATATATATATAATATATATATATATAACCGTGATATATGATTGCAGAGTGTCAGTTAAGGAATTTGAAATTAATAGGAAGGTGGCGGGGAGCAATTAAATATATCCTTTGGTAGTGATGTATAAAGGATACTTATAAAGTCTTAAATGCATGATTATGGTTCTTACATATGAAGGTATATTATTGTTACTCATGTTTTAGTTTTAAAGTATGATGTATATCAGCCCCATTAATAGTAGAGAAGAATTTTAGAGCAAAGTCGTATAATATATAGATATAGTGTTATTAATTAAAGTTTTTATCTTTATCTTTATACACAAAATGGTCCAAAAATTATAACATTGGATTGAAGTACTATAATTTTAATTATATTTATACTGCGATTTTAGTATAGGGATTTTATATAATAATTTGACTGTAGAGGTTTGTTGTAACTGCGGTAAATATGACTCCACATTAAATTAAATAAATAATACTTTGTATTACACGGTGGTTTAATAACCATCGCAATTATTTTATTTATTTAGTTCTCGTTATGTATTTATTCACTTATTAATTTAGTTATTTTTAATTTTTTATTCATTTTATTTTCAATATTAATATATTTTTTAAAGGTAACATAGTTTTAACAATGACATATTCCATTTGTACTATAAATACCTCAATAGTTGCCAGATTTTAAAAGTTCGCGCTCGCCAATAAAGGATTTAAAAAAAATTTCAAATAAAGAGAGGGATTAATATTTATTTGCGTATTTGATAGACCACTCTAGGACTTATTAAAAAGCGTTCAACTTGTTATTTGATGTGAGTTTTTTTTCTTTGTTTTACTCGAATTTTCTTGTTATAATTTGCCATATTTTTTTTATAACTATGTATGCGGAAGTTTTAATGTGGTTTGTCATTTATGTTTAAACAAAAAAAATGACTATCCTAGGGCCCAGTGGGAAACAAAACAGCAGATTTTCCAAACTGACTTGCCAAGTGTACCAAGTTTATACTTATTAACTTTTCAGGTTTATTTTTCCTTAGCTTCCCAATACCTTGTCGGTAATAGTAGGGCAGAGGGGTGTCACCCCCGATTTTGATAAAAATCACAGGATATACTCTAAAAAAATAATAATGAATAGTGAAAATGAAAATCGGCTGTCTCTCTAGGAAAAAAAAGTTACAGCCTCTCAAAGTTGTTAATTTTCCTTAATTTGATTTTTTATATATTATAGTATATATATATATTATATATATATATATTAATATATATATAATATATGATTAAATTTTTACATATTATATAATATATATATATATACTATATATATAAAATCACAGAATATACTCTTAAAAAAAAATAATAATGAAGCTAAAAAAAAAAAAATGAAAATTATTTGTCTTTAGGAAAAAAGTTACAGCCTCTCAAAGTTTAAAAATTTTTCATCATAGGTTTCTTTATAAAATAAAAAAATAGTGGGCCTTGTGCTCATTTTATGGCCATCCTGGTTCAGGTTATGATAAGATTTGATTATATTCTACCAGAATTAATAACAAACTAACGAAATGTATAGGTAACTGAACTGAAGGGCCTGAAATGAGAATAGCCTTTGATGGACCAAAAATGAAAAGTCTATGGGAGTTTAAGAACTGAGAGGCTGTAACTTTTTTTTCCTAAGAAGACCGTCGATTTTCTTTTCACTATTCATTATTATTTTTTTAGAGTATACCCTGTGATATTTATAAAAATCGGGGGTGACATCCCTCTGCATTACTATTACCACCTTGTCTTTTATTATATTAGCCCTTAAACCTTTTGATTTTTGTAGGTTTGATTTGCTCTCTTAGGCCTAATTATATAAGAATATGAGAAATAAAGAGACAGTAAGAAGCCACATGGACCTATTGAGGCTGTCCCAGTCAACTAGAATAAAAAAAAAAAAAATGAATACCTAACATGCTCATGCAAAACCTATACATCACCCTAGGGCTTGTCAATAACTTTGTAGTAATAAGTTTCAGTCATAATATGTAGTTTATCCCTAATAACTGCTGTAAATAAAAATCTGTGAATTTGGCTTAGTCCAAAAATATACAGTATGATGCCAAACCATCCATATAGCTACCTATCCAAACCTTTCTTAAATGTTGCAAGCATGTCACACTCAGTAACCTCCTGCAGCAAATCATTCTAAAAATTTATAGCTCTTTTACAGAATGAATGTTTTCTTATACCAAGATAGCATTCCTATCCTTTTAATTTTCTTATTGTGCCTCCTGGTCTCCCATCTGTGGTGTACTATGAAAATATCCAATAATAGCATAGCTCCCTTTGCCCAATTTTGTCATGATATTGCTTACTATAAAAATGATATATTCATATATGTAAATGCATTAGATACCGGTAGCCTAAGGAAGCTGGAATTGTTATTTTGTCCTTAGGTGCTTTTAACTCTGGTGTGATACATTATTAACTACTCTATTGGAACCATAAAGACAAAATATAGCCTACAGTATCTACTAAAACATTGTAAAAGTCTGATAAACCTGCAAATTTATTTTTGAACAGTAAATAGCCTATTCCAAAAATTTAAAAAAATTTATTATGAAAAGACATAGGCCTCTATATTAGTAAAAGTTTGCCCCTAAAAGGAGTCAACCATTTACAATATATATATATATATATATATATATATATATATATTATATATATATATTATACTATATATTATATAATATATAATATATATATTATATAATATATATATAGTATAGACTATAATGGTATTAAAGTCACCGAGTAAAGCCCACGGCCTTTGGAAAATAAAAATGGCACCACCAATCATGTAACATAGGCGAACTTGTTTATCCTATAATTTGCATTTATAAATTTAGTGTAATATTTAATGTGTATATTTAAGTTTGGTTAGGTTAAGTAAGGTTCGGTTAAGTTATTTAAGGTTAGATATAGTTAAATAAATAATTAGGACTCGTTTTTATGGCTTTGAAATTCTTTTACTTCAATAAAATGTGGAGAATTTTACATCTGATGATTTGCAGACTTTTTATATAATTTTAAGCGCGTTCAAAATTTAAAATTAATATGTAATATTTAAGTTAGGTTAATTGAATTATATATAGGCCAGCATCCCGAAAGCAACATCGGCATGATACGACTGAGAAGAAAACTGGGCTCTTAGTTTAAAGAAATGAGACGGATTCGTGTCTACTGGCTGATGCAGTGCCACTGTTCGAGCCGGTTACATTATCTATGAGCGCTATACTCATCTCTAATCCGTGTAGGTAGTTCAGATGACTGTAGTATTAAGTATGAATGATTAATTCAGTTTTCTTAAAAAAATTTTTTTTTAATAGCATAAACCTTTTTTCCCCAAAATTTCCTCGGAAATGATAGTCGAATTAGGTTTAATATTATTTTAATCATACCCTGATAATCCACATAGACCTATTGATCGACATTTTCTTAAAAAATGGAGGACTATACAAGAATTGAAAAATTAGGAGAAGGCACGTATGGTGTTGTATACAAAGCGAAGAACAGAAAAACTGGCAAATTTGTTGCTATGAAAAGAATAAGGTTGGAAAATGAAGAGGAAGGTGTCCCATCAACCGCTATTAGAGAGATCTCACTTTTGAAAGAACTTCAGCACCCTAATATCGTTTTGTGAGTAAAAAAATTGTTAACAGCTCCTTTAACACCTCCTTTAACACTTTTTTTATTTTTATAATATTTTGATTTAATTAATTTCAGCTTAGAAGATGTGTTGATGCAAGAACACAAACTTTTCTTGGTGTTTGAATTCCTTAGTATGGATTTCAAGAAATATCTTGATTCATTTCAAGAGGATCAATATATTGAAAAGAAATTAGTCAAATCTTATTGCTATCAGGTATATTTTATTTTACATTTATTAATAATTTTAAAATAATTGGTGAAAAAATATTTTTTATACTTCATTCGTAAGTTAATTTTCAAATTAGTTAATAAATGAAATAATTTAATTCTTGACTTAACAAATTATTAATTTTTTTAGCTTGCATATGGTAAGGAATTTTATCAGGTCATATTAAGGTAAAGGTTGTAATTTTGTATTGATTTGGCGAAAATGCTTTTTTTTTTTTTTTTTTTTTCCCCATTAACATAGAATATTTTTTTTACCACCTCGTATTTGTAAAAAGTTTATTTGGGTTAGAAGCGTGTCCAAATCTGAGAGTTTACCATTCTAAAAAATTGTAGGTGAGTGATTTTTTGCCTCTATCTTGGTGGTCAACAAAATTCCTATATAGGCCTATTCATTTTAATACTTGACAAACAATTCTCTTAAATATTTCTACCTGCATAATATATACGTTATATTTAGAGTGTACTTCAATGTTTTTTAGCATTTTTCTCTCAACCTCTTAACAATTCTCCAAAACCGAGACTTTTGTTATCTTTTAATGGGTGCGTTTGTCTCTCAGCTAGAACCACTACTGTTAACTTGGAGTTGTGTTAATATTTAGTTTCTTAGAGTCGATTTTTCTTTTTATATTTTCAAAAAAAATTCAATATTCAGAGCTCTCTGGATAATTAATATCTACTACTTTCTGAAACCACACTCAAGTTTGGGTTTAACACTAATGTCTAGTTACTCTCCCTCTATCCAATTCTTGAAATGATCTCCGAATAGACAATTATTTATATGAAACCCACACCTCACCCTAAGGCTTGTCAATATCTTGAACAAAGTAAAGGACGTATATACTTTTGGGGAACTGCTTTAGGTAATTACTACCTAGGATGCGGATGAGAAATTGAACCCTAGTAATACTTTTTGAATATCCCTTTTGTTTTATCTGGACTGTATTTTTATCCAAGAATATTATTACCCAGTGGATAAGGTGCTCCTCTGTTCATTAAATCAAAAAATGTTTGGTATATAGGACTTGTATAAATTGTCCTGTATTTATTTCTTACATTTATTAAACCAGACAAGCTGTAAGGTGAATTAAACAGGAGAAAGCAATGATAAAATTATAATATTCAAGTTGATGAAG
The DNA here is from genome assembly GCA_015478945.1 of Trachelipus rathkii. Lineage (NCBI taxonomy): Eukaryota > Metazoa > Arthropoda > Malacostraca > Isopoda > Trachelipodidae > Trachelipus > Trachelipus rathkii. Next base: position 33,421 of record JABUQX010001557.1, on the reverse strand, counting down.
CCAGATCTGGGGAGGTGGTGTGAATTTGTACTAACTCCAACTCTGAAGGCACCTTATTTCAAAGCTGCAGCTCTGGCTGTGGAGCCAATACTTTTGAAGCCGAGACTTTGGCTTTGGCCCAGACTGTGATCTATAAAATAATTTATAATAGGCTGTTACCGTCAGCCCGAATTATTTCCTAAAAACTGAAGAATAAGATATTTAAAGTAATAAGATGAATTAAAGAGTAAAAGCTAAAATTTAATGTTAAAACTAGTTGTAAATATAATATTTATAACAGGAGCGAAGAGACAAGACTTTTAATAGCACCAGCTCCACTCAAAATGCTTATCATAGCTCCAACTCCAGCTAAGGATCCTACAAATATGTTAAGCTCCATAGCTCTGAACTCCGGCTCCTCTGCCCTGATGTAGAAACAATATCTCAAAACCAGAGTTAAAAATCATAGTTTCATTAATGCAGTTTGCAATTGCCTTAAAGCTATATTTCGTTATTAAACTAGTTCATACATTGGTACCAAATAATGGCCAACTTTCACAATTTATTTGATCATATTTCAACTCTGAAATTAAATAAACCTTTGTGATTTAATAGCTAAAATTTATTGAAGAACAACTATAAAAATAAAGTCTTTATTAACGTAGTTGACATATTTCGATATTAGAAAAGCATAAATACATATTAAAAACTTTGTAATAGAAGATTTATAACTAGTTAAGTTAAGAGTTCGAATTTCTGTATCGTACCAGACGCGTTGTTACACTGGTGACAAAAAAGGGGATACAATCAACGCTTAAAGGCTAGTTTTATTAATATATATAATGAGTATATGATATATATATATATATAGTAAGTATATATATATATATATATGGTATATATATATATATATATATATATATAATATATATATAGATATATATATATATATATATAATATATATATATACAATTTGATATAATATATGAGGATACAATTAATTAACCTTGAAATATATTTTGGTTTTATATTGTAAATTACAGCTCTTCCAAGGTATATTGTTTTGCCATCAACGCAGAGTTCTTTCATAGACATCAATGCAGAGTCCTTCACAGAGATTCAAGGTGTTATCAAATTGGCTGATTTCGGGCTAGCACGAGCGTTTGGCATTCCTGTTTTAGAGTATATACTCATGAAGTGAGTAGCCCTTATTATTTTAATATATATATAATTATTATATATAGTAGTAATATATAATATATATATATAATATATATATAATATATATATATATATATAAATATATTATTATATTATATATTTATATATATATATGATATATATATATATTCTAATTGCGATTATTAATGCAAATATTTAACATCTAAAAATAGAAAAATAATCGAGAGATAGGACAGGCTGACCTGGTGATGTCGCCTAGAGGGAAACTCGGTAGCTTTATCACGTTCTTGAATCGCAAGTTTTTTGGCTTGGAGATAGCTCAGTTGTATAGCACCGGGCAAATTGTCCTCTATATGATTGAGCCATGCGGTGGTTCAATCCCAGAGAAGGCAGTTTATTCTTACTTCTCATTATATGTCTTTCTTTACATTTTATATAAGCATTGAACATACAATTTAACCACTCTATATATATATATATATATATATATATATATATATAGTATATGTATATATATATATATATTATATATATATATATATATAATATATATAGTATATAGCTTATTATATATACTATATATATATAAACGCCTCGGTACAGTAGGAGGTTGACTGCCGACCTCATCATACGAGAGGATGCGGCTCAATCTTGCATAGCAGTTGGAGTTTTAATCTACATGGGCGAAAATTAAAACTCTACTGCAACCCCGCACAGTGGTGCTGGTATTGGGAATATGCCAGCCTAAAATTCGATTTCCTGTAGTACCCCCTGTGTTACCCTCTGAAAAGGGGATAAAGCACGTTAGAAGGTAGTTTATATAATATTAAGCTATATATATATATATATAGGTATATAGTATTGTGAAATGTCGGTTGCCATAGTAGTATATGCTAAATATTATTTTGTAAAATGCTAAAAAGGATTTAGTGAGTAAATTATATATTTAATATATTTGGTGAGTTTGGGTTGGCTACGCCACTACCACATAATCTCTTGGCCCAGGAATATGCTAAAAAATGCATGCCGCGTCGGAGAAGGGTCGTTGATCACCGTATAGCGACCTTCTATCTTTCAGCGAAATTGTATGAATCATATGGGTACATGGAATGCCAGAGGAATAAATGGTGGGGAGAGAGAGATGATGGATGTATTTAGAAATGGTAAATTATGATTTGCTCGATGTGACTGAAACAAAGATAAAAGGAAGCGGTGAAGATGAGTGGTGTGGTGTTAAAAGGAATGAGAGAGGGGGAAGGAGAGAAGGAATTGCGATTCTGGTGAGTGACCTGTGGAACGGAGCTATGGTGGGTTTTGTTTGTGTGAGTACTAGAATTCCTAATGGTTAATTTAAGTTGAAAAGATCAAGGTATGTGTGGTGGTGACATGTGGTCCATCTAAGGGTGATGTTAAGAGATCGATTTTCTGGGATAATCTGAATGATGTTTTGGATGGAGTGAGTAAGTAGGTGCTTCAGATTGATTGTGTTGGGTGACCTAAATGGTTGGATAGGTGATAAGGGATGGTATAACAGGTGACGAATGAAAATGAGAATGGTAGAAAGGTGATTGATTTCTGTAAGGGGAGAGGTGTGTGTTTAAGTAATACTTTCTTCAAACACAAGAGTATTCAAATGTATACTAGAGTTGGTGTGGGTAGAGATTGTATCGAATTAACATTATTACATTTTGTGTTGGTGAAGATGTTAAGTATGTTTGTGAGGGATTTATTTTTTTATTTATTATTTTTGAAAGCGGTGATTCTTGTTGTTTTAAATGTGAATTATAAGTTAGAAGCGCTTGGATGGAGAGGAAAGGTGATAGGAAGTGGGAAGAATTAAGGCTTAAGAGTGAAAGTTATGTAAACAAGGTAATAAGGAAAAGTATTTAAGAGCGCTTGCAAATAAATCTGTTGAATGTGAACAAGATGAAACTGAATAAATCTACCCCCAAATGAAGGAAGAGTTTGTTAGTAGGGCAAGAGAAGTATGTGGTTGTGCTAAAGTAGGAAGTAGGAATGTTAACAGTGAGTGGTGGAATGAAGAGGTGATGCAAGCGGTTAAGTAAAAAGCCAATGATACTGTTTCAAAGAAAGATGTTCGGAATTATAAAAGGAGGAAAAAGGAAGACAAAGTTGCATACATAGGAGGAAAAATGAGGTAAATGAGCAATTTGTAGAGAGGATAAATGGGGGCTTACAAGGAAATAGGAAGCTTTTCTGGAAGGAAGTGCGAATGGTTTAGAATGAGAGTATGGGGAATCTGCATAGAATAATGAATACTGATGGTGCTTTCGTAACTGATGAAATGGATATTAGAAGAGTGCAGAGAAAACACTTCGAAAATCTGTATAACATTGGCAGTAATGAAGAGGTGATGATAGTGAATGTGTGTGGGTTTGATGGTGCAAGAAGAAATGGGTATTTTGGGGAGAGGTGATGGGTAGAGTAAGAAAGCTGAAGAATGGAAAATCTGCAGGCATAGATGGAATTACTGATGAAATGATCAAGAACGGAGGCGAGATGGTGATTGAGTGGATTTGGAAGTTGTATAACAATGCGTTTATGCAGGGTATAGTTTCGAGGGATTGGAGGAGAGCAGTAATAGTACCCTTATATAAGGGTAAGGGATATAAGGGAAACTGAATGAATTAGTGGGAATTAGTTTATCGAATGTTGTAGGGTAGATATATGCTGGTATTTTGGTCGAATGACTGAGGGACACAGTGCGTTTAGAAGTGGTAGAGGATGTGAGGATCAAATTTTACATTGAAACAAATGATTGAGAAAATGAGAAGAATAAATTGTATTTAGGTTTTATGGATTTGTAACAGGCGTATGACAGGATTAATAGGGAAGCTCTATGGCAGGTGCTAGAGATATATGCTGTTGGTGGTCAACTGAATGGATCAAAAGTATGTATAACCGTAGTTAAAGCTTGTAAAGAATAAATGGAGATGAAAGTGATTGGTTTAATATTAATAGCGGAGTAAGGCAGGGATGTGTTATGTCTCCTTGGTTATTTAATTTGTATATGGATGGGGTTATGAAAGAATTAGAGATGGGGTGGCGGGGGAAAGTGTTTGAATGATGGAAAATGGAGGAGTGGATGGTGTAATACTTATTATAAGCGAATGATTTGGTTTTGTGTGTCAAATCTAAAGAGAGTTTGAGAGGATTGGTAGAGAGATTTGGCAGGTGTGTAAAAGGAGAAAATTTAAGGTTATGGTTGTGAGTGAGGACAGTCCTCGGTGTGAAGTTAGGTTGGATTGCGAGCAACTGCAACAAGTGTCTTGAGTTTAAATATTTAGGATATTTGTTGAATGAAAAGGAAATGGATGATGCAGAGTGTAGTAGGAAAGTTGTGAATGGTAGGAAGGCGGCTTGTGAAATTAAATCCTTTGTGGATGTAAAGGGACTAAGTCTTGAGTGCGCTAGGGTCTTTCATGAGGATATGTTACCTGTGTTAATGTATCGTAGTGAAACTATGGTCTGGAATAAGAGGTATAAATCTAAAGTAGATTGTGTTCAGATGGAAAACCTTAGGGGCGTGTTAGGTGTGAGAAGAATTGTTAAAATGAGGAATGCACGCATTAAGGAGTTGTGAGGGGTGAAGAAGGGCGTATATGAGAGAATAAATGAAAGTACATTGGGATGGTTTGGTCATGTTGAAAGGATGGATGATAGGTGGTTGGTTAAGCATATATATACTGGTGTGTGCGCTGGGAATCGACCAGCTGGGAGACTGAAGAAAAAGTGGATTGAGTCAGTAAAGGAATGCCTGAAGGAGAGGAATGTGAGTTTGGCAGATGCTAGAAGAAAGGTGCATAATAGGAGTGAATGACGGGGATTTGTCGAGGGGGTATGATTGTGTGCCCACCTGAGCCAAAGGATAAACCCTACATTGACGATATGCCATAGTGAGGGTCTGTCACAGTCCCGTGAAACCCTAGTGTGGATTTTTCTGACTGCGACGAGTTCTCACTTAAGGTTATAAAGGAGGCGGTAAGGCTGGGCTTTCTTTTCGACTTTCGCCATGTTCTAGTACTTTTTTTTTTCCAGTGCACGTGGCGCACTGGAGAAAGAAGCTGGGTGATGATGATGATGATATAACTTTATAAATAGTTTTTATGGAGGTATATCAAGAGAGCTTAAAACGTTATTTTCTTCCATGATTCTTTGCATTTTACATTTTGTGCATTGCTTATAAAGATAAAAAATTCTTGATTACTACCTAAAGATTTTTATTTTTTCTGTAGGTAGTTACATTATGGTACAGAGCTCCAGAAGTGTTGCTTGGGTCCTCTCGATATTCATGTCCTGTTGATATTTGGTCTCTTGGATGTATATTTGCAGAGATGGTTACTAAAAGACCTCTTTTCCATGGTGATTCTGAAATTGATCAGCTATTTAGAATTTTTAGGTAAGTGCACCCGTCTCTTCTATACCCGGTATAGTCAAATAGCTTAGAGTCTTTAGACCAAGGGTGGCCAATCTTTTAACTTCCACATGTTGAATTTGCCAAACATTAAAAATTAAACGTTAGTGTTTCTACACAAGGTTTGAAAATTATTTATCACTGACATGAGCTTTCAATATAGCGTCGTTTTTATTTTGATAATTTCTAATTCAAAATTATCTTGCGGGTTACACTTAAATTTATACAAGTAATAGTCCTGTCAAAACTTTATAATTTTGTTAATAATTGTTTCATTGTTGATTTTCTCTTAATTAATTTACAGTTTACAGGAAACATACTTAAATCACTTGTCTGTAATTGTTTCTAGTGCGGAAGGTTCAAGCTTCTGTTTTAAGCTTTTCCCACGACAGGCTCTAGCATCCTGATTGTCTTAAGCCGAAACAGAGGTTGCTATCAAGTTAAATAATTATCTATGATTTATGCATAAATGATTTAATCTTAACCTAATACCGATGTAATAGTTAAAATCTATGTAGATTCTTTCTCTATGTGGATGTTTAATTTATGATTTAGTTATAGTATATAGCAAACGTCATTTATTAATTTATTCGCTCGTAAGTCCCACCAGCCCATACAAGTTTTTGAATTAGTAAACCCACGGCCGTAGTAGCCTTTAATTCAAAATTAAAAAATATTAGTTTTGATGGTATTGTCCATGAGAGCTTTATAAAAGATTTTAAAGTCAATGCAATTAAATAGCTTAAAAGACACTGACATTAATATTAACACAATTATATTATCCCTGAAATAACGATAAAATAATAAAAAAAATAACATTAAGACCCGTGTATTTTCAAATGAAATTTCATTTCCTCCATCATCCAAGGTTTTATGAAAAAGAGATTAGTTTCAATCAATCAATCTAAACCTCTTTTCTCCTCTCCTACATGGGATTTAATGTTATCTCTTCTTACTCCTTCCTTTGTAAGAATGTTTGACATTTGTTCATTGGTCCTTGTCCAATGTAACACATCTATTTCTCCTCTTTTCAACATCTTGATAGCTGCAATATCTATCCATAGTCTTTTGTTTAATGCCCCTGATGTGTAATATATTGCCCTGTTCAAGGTCTTACTATTTATTTTTATTTCAATAGATATATACCCCTTCTGTAATCTCTTTCCAAATGTCTCAAAAATATGACAGTCTCAACACCCTCCACCAAGACTAATGTCTCTGCCTCAATGGTGAACTTTGCCGCTCTTTTTGCTATTTCAGATTTCCAAAAAATTGGACATTTATTCCCTAATTCATTGACCACACCTATCAAATAACCTATTTGAGACTTTTCTTTTTTTATATTCCCAAAAGTTGCAACTGTAAAAACCTCAAACAACATTTCCCTTACTAATATTGCCCATTTTTATAAATTTTTTCATATTCCCATGAGCCTTTTTATTTGCTCTACTTAGATCACTTACGTTATAGACAATGTTTGGTCTAGTGTGCTTACTTATCCAGTTTAATTGTCCTACCAGTAATCTGTATCTTATCTTTTCCTAATTTAGTTCTTTTTCATTTTTTTTATTGGTCCTTAGATATCCTAATTATATGTTTTAGCTAATATTTCCAATATAATTTTGATCCATCCGTATGAGTCCAGTTTGCCTGACTATAACCCCTACATATTTAAATGTTCCCTGTTCCTCAGGACTTATCGTTAAGCGTTTTCCCAACTCGCTTACCTCTTTCTCAAATATGTCATTACCTCCATAAAATGAGTCATCCACATGTGTGCACATTAGTTTATTTTCTCTTTTCCAACTAAATAGCGTGGAATCATACCGACATTTTTCACCTCCATTACCTTAACTACTTTATCGGACCACACTCTTGCAGCATCTTTCAGCCCATATAATACAACCTTCTTTAGCTTCCGTATATTCCTTCAGTTCTGGCCTCCTTTGGAGGTTTAATATAAACTTCTTTCCCATTTATCCCCTTGAAGATATGCTGTTTTTATATCTAAAGCATTGCACTTCCAGCCATACCTATTTATTATACCTACACATATTTTGAGCGCCTCAGGCGAACATGTAGGAGCATCCGTTAATATGTCTCCATCTTCCTTCTCAAAACTTCTTAACCACTAACCTTGCCTTGCACACACTCCTCTTCTCTTTCATATACCTTATGCTCTCTCCAACTTTCTAATTCTCTCATTTTTGCATTTGTAACTTGCTTATCTTCAAAAGCTCCCAGGAATACTTCCTCTTCATCTAGAATTTTCTCAGTATTACTCCGTTCTCTAAAATCCAACCAGGTTATTTCCCCCGTTTGCAAATTTTCTATGTTATAGGAATTAACTCCTCTTTTACTGTCGAGATGAATATGAGACGATCTGTGTATTACGCGCGTTTGATACCGCAATGGCAGTTATTGTTAAGACGATATAGATTTTAGCCAGGAGTCGATATTGACTATGAGAGTATCAACTGTAGGCTGTGATAGCAATAGTCGCTAACTATTTGAGTAGAGCTTTATGGGCATATATTGCAGCAGAGGACGATGGAGAGTACAGAAGCGTGAGTATATGTTCCGCTCTTGATTTTCCCTTTCTTGCAGAGTATGGGGTATTTCTTCTTTCTTCCCTGTCTACTTCCTCATCACTCTACGTCTCACCTTTGTGGATCTGCCAATACCCATTCATCTTCATCCAGTTCTTCCTCATTTGTACTCTTTTTTTTTTTTTTCATTCTCTTAAGTTACTCTTTCTTCTTTGATCTCCATACTCTACTCTTCTGTTTTCTTTATCCTAGTGTATGTGTATCCTATTCACTTTTTGAACTTGACCTCACCCCCCCCACAGGAGAGCGAGCCAATTCGAAGAACGTATATGCGAGATCGAGGACATCGTCAGTAGTGGTAGTATGATAGATCGGGTGTACAGCTGTGTAAAGAGAAGAGCTGGTAGATAGAATGGAGTAGTTGATAGTGAGTGGTACGGAGATTAAGGGGAGGAGTAGCAGGCTAGGAGACATAGATGTAGAGTAGGGGGCAGCAGGGTATAGGAGGCATATAGAGAAGGTCCGATATAGGAGTCGCATAAGCTGTACGAACTAACGTGGACAGTAGAAATAGAGAGGATAAAGTGGTAAGAGGGTCCGATAGGATAGTTGGGAAGACGGGATAAGTCGTGGACCCGGTGGTGGGCGGCGGAGATGCGAATGATGTTCAATAATAAGTCGCAATGGAAGAATGGCATGTTATGAGCCTATACCCACTGGGGACGCATTTGATATGAAGAAGGTACACTCTGACTCACATACAAGTGGACATAGAATAATATGATTATATAAGGTCGGCTGGCATACACTCTTGCAACAGTTCTCAGATGATATAATGATGTATATCTCTCTAGTTATCTAAAGTGGATGATTAATGTCATATTACATATTGTTATGAGTTTTCCGCATGTATTAGTGATATTTTGAGGTCCGACATAAACAGTTGTATACATCTCAATTATATCGTTAGATATATTGTGAGGGAGACACTTGATGAACACATGCTGTATGGGTTGAGGCGAGACTGTATAGAGAGGTATCTTGATGGACTCTAAGGGACTTGCTCTTTCACTGAGAGTAAAGTATATCTCTATATTTCATCATTTACTATTCTCAAGATGAAAGCTTGAGAAAAGCCTTCTACAATATTTTCGATATATTAACAAGAATTTGAGAGTAGAATATATTGAATGGGTTATATTATAAGGATGTATTACTTATGCATATAATAATATAAGATACTGAGGTATTCTAATAAGCGATTAAAGTAGCTCGAGGAAGCAAGACAGCATTTATAGTCAATAACGCTAAACTATATTCTTGTTTAGTACATATACTAAAAGCTTGAGGTAGAAAGAAAAAAAATGCAGATAATGTTGATTGAAGAAGTGTCAGCACAATACAATCTCTTAGTATCACGCGAAACGATCTTTGAGCATATGAAATTAAATACGTAATTGAATCTATGTAAACTTATAAGCTTGTAACCACGCAATTACTAGTATAAAATAAATAATACGTTGTATAGACTAAGATATAGATGTGCAATAATAATAATGGAGAGGGCCTAAAGAGTGAAATTGTATTCAGAGTGATATTATATATATAATAATATAGGTGGTGTACGGTATAGCAATATATAGAGGTGGAGTAAAAGTGAGGTAACTAGATTAGCTGTGGCAAAATATATGAAGTTTGAGTAATATATATATATAAGTATAAATAGTAAATATAGAGCATTAGAAAAAGATATAAGTAATTAAGTATAACTAATAATTTATCTATAAATAATTTACTAATATACGAATATATGAAGAAAACGTAGTAAAAGGTATATAAAAATAGTTACAATATAAGAGGTATAGCTATCGAAGATATATGTATATATAAACGTTTAGTGTGCGGGTTATAAAGCGCTATGACTATATAAAGGTATAAAGATATATAGCACAGATAGAAATGAGTAGGAATAGTTATCACCAAAATATGCAATATAATCGGCAGGGAGCATAAGATGATAGGACGTGGCAATAAATGATTTGAGGTAATGAATGTACAAGCAGAATAAATGAACAGATGCTGATAAAACTCTAGTATATATAAGTGACCATAATTGATATGAACTGAATGGAGCGCTATATCACGGATCATAGCTGTATTATCGTAGTAACTTACTATTCTGAGTAGAGAATGAGTTCGATGATGCAAATAGTTATATAAGTAGAGTATATGAAGCATACAATTAAGTAAGCGATAGTTAGTAAGAGGGCAATAATTTAGGAATATAACTACTATCAGTATGTACGTAATTATAGTACTAATAGATATATAGATAGTATGCTGAAGACCATCGTAATAACAAGGTAATAAGAGAGATGATATTCTAATTATATGTAGTATTGATATATAAGGATAGACAAGTAAGTATGCACAATGGTGAATACAGTAGACTTGGTAATCACATAATGTAAAATGACGACATATACGTATGAAGAGCACGTAATCTCGCAGATAGACATATGTTCTATCATAGATAGTATAGGTCCAGCTCTTGTTATATAAAGTTATGTGAGAGCGTTACAGTTATGAGTCCATTATTCGCTCACACTAGAGTAGATGGAATGCATCAGGTACGAGCTAGTGGATTCCTATGATAATGTGAAGTTAATATAGGAGTTGATAAAACAATGATAATTTGTATCTTTCAAACATTTGAGTGGTTCTAATATTACTAATCCGGGACTCGATGGATGTGCCAATGTACAAGTGATCATCAACTAGAATCTTCCCACTTCTGAGTCTACATGCTGTGTATTTCGTGTCACTTGAAACTCAGAATATTGGAAGATAATATTTTTATGTTTACCACGATGAGCTAAGAGAAAATTTTATATTTTTAGGGAGACAAGGTTATGTAGATGCAAATAGGCTTGTAGGACCTCATCTTGAAGAAAAAGCATGATACCAGGAGAAAACAGCTCAACTGAGAGTGCCAAGCGTAGGAAATGGAGAACAGTGAGCAGATAAGTGGTAGAGGTATAGTAGTGGTAAAAGCTAGATGTTGTAAAATATGTAGGAGGTATATTGGGTTAAGGCAACTGACAGAAGAAAGAAAGAGGGTGGGTAGTATCAACGAGAGGAGTGCAGAAGTACGTGATTAAGGTAAAGTTAACGATTTTCCGAAAAATTGATTTTTGGACACCTTGTAAATTTCTTTTAAAAATATTTTACCAATTCCTAATTTAAATATTAACCATACTTCAGTATGTATCATCACAACAAATTTTATAATCACTAATTATTTCCTTCTTTTTAATAATCACCCATCGAAAATGGAAATTTTTTGACTTTTAACACCACAATTTTTACGGATTCCACTTGTTCCATTGGTGAAATATTATTTCCAAAAAAAAACAGGGAAATTTAAATGTACCTTAAAGTAATCCTAACAAATCACTTTCTTTGAAAATTTGGTACTAAGAAAAAATAAATCATGACTTAAACTTTACCTATATTAAGTGATTAAATTTGCTTCCACCTGGTCAAAACATTTTGGCTTCACCTGTTACAACCCAGAGTACTCTCAAACGATGGTTGGTTTTTGAACTTTCCAGGAATAACATTAACGCCATGCAAATATAAAAGTTTCAAAAATTAATCGAGCGGCATTCAGCGGTACGAAAAATGACTAGCCCATATATATAATATATATCAGTATATATATATATATTATATATATATATATAGTATATATTATATATAATATATAATATATATATATATATATATATATTATATATATACTTATAGTATATATATATATATAAGTAAAGAAACAATAATTTGTTATTAATATATATATAGTATATTATATATATATATACTTAAAAGAATATTGACTACACCCAAACCGAAGAAACGTGGACGGGGCTGACACAAGTTTCCAGATTACAAAGCAATTTCCCAAGATGGAAAGAAAATAGTCTTGCAGATTGTGTTGTCGAATGGATGAATTAGCCTGAAACGTTACAAAAATTTTGAAGTTAATTTGTTCTCACTCTCTCTCTCTCTCTGCTTTTTTTTTTTTTAAATTTGCAACGATCTCTTGATGTAACTTTAATTTATGAATATTAGCAGAAGAACTTTGGTATACGACCCGAATGAAAGAATATCTGCTAAATCTGCTTTGGTTCATCCTTATTTTGATGACTTGGACAAATCGATTCTACCAGCAAAATAATATATATATATATATAGTATATATAATTATATATATTATATATATATTATATATATCATATATGATTATTATATATATATATAATATATATATTTATATAATATATATATATATAATATATATATATATATATATATATATATATTCTTGCAATATCCATTTTAAAATAAAAATTAGTGAATTATTTATTATTATATTATTAAATTATATTAGAACAAGTTGCAATTTGCATGCTTTTCTGTTTGATAAGGGCTTAAGTACTAATAAAGCTTCCTTTTCCTTTTTTTATTTTCAAAATTTTCAATGGTAATGAAAGCTATGGAATATAAAGTCGTTAGAGATTATTTTTTAAAGTAATTTTTGTTTTAAAATATTTTCAGAGTATCTACATCCCAAAATGCTTATTTTCAGTATAGATAAATAGCAAAATTGGTAAAGTAGAGGTGGCTGTATTGCATTATATGCACTTGTAGCAACCTAACTTTTAAAACCTTTTAGCTAGATCGTAGAGTAACGGAGTAGTTTGTAGTGCTGAAGTGTGTAGTCTCGTAAACTTTGAAAAAGATTAGTGCTGTCCTGTGAGTCATCCAGAAATTCGTTTGATAATTGATTTTTAATTCGTATTTCTTAAAATTGCCTTCAGGAGGGCTTTCCACAATATATTGTGTAAGTTAAAATGGTTTACGTGGTGTCAAACATTTGCATAAATATACTGTCGTTACGAATGTTTTGGTACGTGTATCTTTATATAAAAGAAAGTAGGAAATGTAAGACATTACATTCGGACTTCTGAACAAAAAAAAAAAGTTTAAAAGAAAAGCACAAGCTGCATTTAAGTAATATGTGAGAATAGAGATTTTGTTTATTAAAGGCATCCTGCAAACTAATAAATTCAGAATTTCTAACATTCTTTTTTTCAAGTAATTGGTTCATGTATGTTAATTATAGAATTTACCAGGAAATCGAAACTGATATAATACCCCTTTAGAAGAACCTTTGTCTCGGTCTGTAATATCACATTTTTTTACTTCTCTAGCAATTTATTTTTAGATTCGGTGTCCATGTTTTTTTTGTCATATGTACACGGCTATCAACACTGCTCACGGACAGAGTCCTATTCAATAAGGTGTGTAAATCAAAATTTAACCATCTAACTCAAATGTTGCAAATAAGCACAGACGCAGGCCTTAGTGAGGGCTAATCATCACGAAACAAAAGATTGAAGAGAATTTCTACCGAATTGAGGTGGCTGAAAAGGAAACGCCACAGCAAACCAGTTTAGAGTTGCTAATGTCTGTACAAGATTGGTGTGCAGCCACTGCGTCCCTTGTGCTACGAGGACGTGGTACATGAACTGTCAGTTCCTTCAAGTAATTACCCCTGTGATATTTAAAAAAAATCAATCTCTTTGCAAAGGTAATTGAATTGAAAATTAATGTCAAGTTTTTAAGCCTTTTGGCCTTTGACACTACCCTATCTTAAAACCAGAGCCCCCCTTCCTCGAGATACGAGAACAGTGCTCCATACGAGGGCGAATAAGGCCCTTGTATAGTTGGAGTAACTGGAAGAGCAAGGGCAAATAAAGTCGGTCTAAGTAGAACCTAGCTGCTTTGAGGCCGCCCAAGCAACCATTGTGATGTAAGATTTTTAACTTTTTTTTTTTTTGTCGAAGCCAAGAATTTTTATTTTGTGAATTAGAGATAGAGAAGTTAGATGATTTTTAAAGGTTGAGGCGGCGCCCACCGGGAAATTCTATGCAGATCAGAATCAAAGATTAAGACGAAGTAAAAAGGGAGCAGATTTAAAATGAGTTGAAGAGTGGAGGGTCGAGTCATCGGCATGAATGAATAAGAGTTAGAAGAGCATTAATGAAAAGTAAGAATAGAATAGGTGATAAGACAGATCCCTGAGGAACAATACTATTTGACAGGAAAGTAAGTCGCTCCATCAACTATAGTCAGCAGTTAGCGATTTGAAAGAAAGCTAGACATAAGTAGGCAAAGAGAAGTAAGGGAGCTTGGAAAGTAGAGATACCCACCATACCTGGTCAAATTCTTTTAGATATGTTAAGCGTTACCACACATCTCCCCTCACGGTCCCTAAAGGCGGAAAACTATAAATGTTAGATTGGAAAGTAGACCTCGAGCGCCGAAAGCAGTACTGGTGATCAGAAAGAGGGGAATGAGATCCAGATGATCTAAGAAACTAGTTGAGATGGGTTTCAAAGATCTTGGATACAAGTGAGATATATAGGGCGATGACTAGAAGGGTCAGATCGGTTACCTTTCTTCGGAATAGGTTGGACATATGTGGGCTTCCAACACGGGGAATATAGTTGAAAGAGGAATGGCGCCAGCTCAGAAGTGCGCACCCTCAAAACTCTGGGAGGAATAGCATTCGGACCGCACCCCTTCCATAGATTTCAGGCGTCCATGCACTCGATCAAATGTAATTACAGGTAAAGGCATGGAACGCCTAAGAGGGGAACGAGGAGGATTGCCAAAGTCGTCCAGGGTTGAATTAAAGGAAAACAAGAGGGCAAAGAGATTGACCTTTTCAGTTATTATTATTAACAACAGAACCATCAGAGCTAGTAGAGGAGGAAAGGCAGATTTACAGAAGTTGTTAGAGATGCTTTTGGCCAGAGGTTTGTCAGTAGGAAAACCAAGGGGGTCAGTACACTTTCGTTTTATGAAGGTCTGCTTTGCTTACCAAATAATATCCCTCTAACGATTCAGACCTGAATGAAAATTAGCTCGAGTGATAGGAGAACGAGAATTTTTCCACTCCGATGCTAGGTTAGGTCTCTGTTTAGATTCCAGCTCGTTCAGGTTATGATAAGATGTTAAGTATACGTAGATTTACTCTTTACTTTTTTTCTGTATTTAACCTCTCACTTTAAAGTTTGCATAGAGTTATTTTGGGGTGATTTTTAAATATCCATTGTTTTCTTTAGTGACCCTTCCTTGAATAAGGTTTTGCCCATGATTGGTGGCATAATTGTAAAATAAAAAAGGTTGGAAGGAATATTCTTAAATATTGTATGAATTAATGAATGCCTATTTTCTCGAATTTTAAGGTAAAAGTTATTTTATTTTGAAAAGTAACAACTCTCACTCCTCACCCAGTTTTATTTTTCATTCCGTAATCCAAACTGAGAGCATCAGATGTCAAGAAACTATAAATATAGGGCCTTGTATAGGCCTTTTAAACCACCGACAGTTTTCTTTGAAAAATGATACCAAAAGACACTAAAGCAAGATAGAGATGGAAGGTAACCTACAAAGTAATTTGATTAAAAATGGCTGTATTAGTCCATTAAAGTTACAATTTTACTGCCAATTTTTCGTGAATAAAGTATATTACTGTATGTTAAAATGATTGGTAAATAAGAGATCAAGTAAGTTTGATAACTTTAATTAATTTCAAGTTCATCATCTTCTCCATCTGAAAGTAAAAATAAAGCATGTGTTAATCAATGACAATTACATATACGAAAAATTTATTATTTTTCCTTTTTGCAAAACTAAAGAAAGATTTAGGGTTGTGAATGATAGGTGAAAATTTAAAAGGAAAATTATTATAGAGAAGGAAAAATAGGATATGGCAATTATAGAGTAATAAGGGTGTTTATTGTTAAGCTATTACTAAACTATATTGTGAACATTCTTGAAACAAATTAGGTAAGCTAAAATAAATTGATCACATCAATTATCACCAAATTTAATCTAAATGTAACTTAATAAATAATTAATAAACTTAATAATAAATATAACAATAATTTAACTTAAACATCTTAAAGTTAATAATATGAATTAAAACTTTTATGGTAATTAAATAAAATTAAACAATAATAATAAATTTAAAGTACCAATATATACACACAATTTTAAAATTTTGTCCTTTCCCCCACTAACAACCTTTTCGCCATCAGGAGACCAATCTACAGTATAAACTTCATCAGCATGTCCAGGTAGCTCAATTTCAAGTTTTTTAGTAGCAACATTCCAAACTAAAAACAGTAATAATTATTATTGAAACAACAAATTAAATGTATAAACAAAATTGTATTAAAAAAAATGTTTTTTTTTTTGTTTTTTTAAATCGATTCAAAGTTTCATAATTTAAAAAAAAAAAAAAAAAAATTTTATTAGATGTTTTTCATAAAAATCCTCTCAGAGTTTAAATTAAAATATTTAAAACCCCGGAAAAAGCTAACAGAGATTTAATTCAATCCTCTCAAAGTATAAAAAAAAGGAAAGATTTAACGGAGATTTTTAACTAAGTATTCAAAAATCGCATACTAACAATTTTCAAAAGAGAAAAAAAAATTAAGAGGATTAAAAAAAATAAATAAATAATAAAAACAACAACAAGTGAGAAAAGAAAGTAACCATTTATTTTACCTTTTAAAGTTGAATCTTTGCTTCCTGATAATAATAGTCTTGAATCTGCTGACCAGCATAATTGATAAACTGCGCTAACGTGACCCCTTAAAGTACAAATAAATCTGCGCAAAAAAATAAATCAAAATCTTCATTATAGTAACTTCAAAATAATAAAAGAAAGAAATCACAATTTCATTACATTTTCCCTAGCATCAAAAGGCATATGAAGTGGTTTGCTCACACATACACATGATAACTACAATTCATCCCATACATCTCACTCTTACGTAAGCGCAACATCCACTCAGCCAACACGGGCTAAATATACATATTTTATTATACAAAATATACTGTTATTAATTTTTGTATACTCAGTAATCGTGCTCATTTATGGATAAATTTGTTGAAAATTTTCAAATTTAAAGGTAAAAGTGTAATAACATTGAGACAATGTTCTAATTAAGGTGAGAAATACTGAAGGTATACCGCGTGAATTTCATTCATAGCAGATTTTAGCCATGCGTGAATTTCATTCATAACAGTTTTTAGCCATACGTGAATTTCATTCATATCAGCTTTTAGTCATTTTAGCTACCATGCGTAAATTTCAGTCATAACAGTTTTCATTCATTTTAGCCACCATGCGTGAATTTCAGTCATAACAGTTTTTAGCCATGAGTGAATTTCATTCATAACCATTTTCATCCATTTTAGCCACCATGCGTAAATTTTATTCGGAACAGTTTTCAACCATTTTAGCTACCATGCATAAATTTCATAACATTCTTTAGCCATTTTAGTCATGCGTGAATTTCAGTCATAACAGTTTTTACCTATTTTAGCCATGAGTGAATTTCATTCATAACAGTTTTCATCCATTTTAGCCACCATTCGTGAATTTCATTCATAACAGTTTTCATCCATTTTAGCCACCTTGCGTGAATTTCATTCATAACAGTTTTCAACCATTTTAGCTAACATGCGTAAATTTTATTCACAATAACTATTTTTTTTAGCCATGAGTGAATTTCATTCATTTCAGTTTTTAGCCATTTTAACCACCATGCGTGACTTTCATTCATAACAGCTTTCAACCATTTTAGCTACCATGCGTAAATTTCATTCATAACAGACTTTAGCCATGCGTGAATTTCATTCATAACAATTTTCATCCATTTTAGCCACCATGCGTGAATTTTAGTCATAACAGTTTTTAGCCAATTTGGCCATGAGTGAATTTCATTCACAACAGTTTTTAGCCATAGCATAACAAGAGTAAGAAAATGAGGAGAAGATATAGGATATTTTAGGCTTCACTTTTAAATACAGATACTGATATTTTAAAGCTCAACGTATCAATAAAAAATAAATGAAAACTTATTTTGAAAATTATTATTATTATTATTATTATTATAATTATTATTATTATTATTATTATTATTATTATTATTATTATTATTATTATTATTATTATTATTATTATTATTATTATTATAATTACTTTCCGGTTAAACCATTCCATAATCGAATGCTTTTGTCGAAGGAAGCAGAAGCAACTAATCTTGTATCAGGAGAAAATTTAACATCGTTTACAAGTTGTTGATGACCCGTCATACGCTCTAAAAAAAAAAAATTAAATATATATATATATATATTATATATATATATATATATAATAATATATATTATATTACTATATATATATAATATTTTATATATATATATATATCTATATATTATATATATATATAATATATATATAATATATATAATAAGTATAATATATATACTCAGCTTACCTGAGATATGCGATAAAAACTTTTCTCAATTTACTAGTACTATATGATATATTATATATAGATATAGATATATTATATATATATAGTATATATTATAATATAGTAATTATCATATATATATATATATATATAATATATATATATATAATATTATATATTATAATATTATTATATATATAATATATATATATATATATATAAACTATATATACTATATATATATCAATATATATAATAATATATACTAATATATATAAATAGTATATATAATATTATATAATTATATTATATAACATATAAGTATATAAAGATATATATATATATATAATTACTATATATTAAATATATTATTTATATATTATATATATCATATATATAATAATATAATATATAAATAATCATATATTATATATATAATATATATCATGGGTAATATAATATATATTTCATATAGTATATATATACGTAACAAATATTATAATATATAGTATATAATACTATATATTATTATATTAATATTATAAATATATATATATTAATATATAATATAT
Organism: Trachelipus rathkii; assembly: GCA_015478945.1. Lineage (NCBI taxonomy): Eukaryota > Metazoa > Arthropoda > Malacostraca > Isopoda > Trachelipodidae > Trachelipus > Trachelipus rathkii. The sequence continues at coordinate 14,297 of JABUQX010001557.1, read as the reverse complement.
ATATATATTAATATTACTATATAATACTATGATATATATATATAAAGGTTAGTATAAATATATTATATATACTATATATATATGTAATATATATATATAATATATAATATATATATTAATATGTATAATATATTAAATATATATATATAATACTATATATAAATTAATATATTATACTATATATATATTATCTAGTATATACTATATAATACTATATAATAATATATATTAATTATATATATATATATATTATTATATAATAATATATTATGATATATGTATATATATATCTCATATCTTTATATAATATATATAATATGATAAGTTAATATATATATATATATTATATAATAATATAATATTATATTATAGTATATATATTTATATATATATATATATAATCATATTGAATATATATATATTATCTATACTATAGCCCTATATTACTAGTTATTATATATATATCTATATATATGATATATATTATATATATATATATATTATATAATATTAAGTATATTAGTATATATATAATTATATATAATATAGCTCATTCCTGTGAAGTACTATAATTTATATATATTTATTATTAAATTATGATTATATAACAAATACGTACCATTATAACTCAGTCTCTTATATAATAATAGTATATATAATATGACTGATATATTATATATTTATATATATTATATACTATATATATATATACCATATACTATTATAATCTTATATATATATATATATTATATATATAGGTAATATATATATTATAACATATAGTTATATATGTATATATAGTAATTATATATATAGCTAATATAGTATTATAATTATATATAATATATTATATAAGATAATATATATATATATAACTATATACTTATATATAAATTAGTATATATATATTTAATATATATTATATATATATATATATATATATAAATAATAATATATATATATATATATATAGTAATATATATATAATAATTTTAAATTTATTTATATAGATATTATATATATATATATATATATATGATATATATATTATATTTATATACTATATATTATTATATATTACATATACCATATAAAATATAATATATATATTATAGTCTAATATATAGTATATATAGTAACTATATATAAATAATAATATATATATAGTGACATTATAATATCATATATATAATATATTATATATATATATGTAATATATATATTAATATTATATATATATATAATTATAATGTATATGAAGTATATATATATATACTATATAGTATATATATATATAGTATATACTATTTATATATATATCTATATATATATATACTATATATATATATATATTAGTCATATATATTCTTAATAGTAGTATATATGATATATAGTATATACGCTATATATTATATATAGTATAGTATATATTTACTATATTATATATATATAGTAGTATAAATATATATATATTACTGTATATATATACCTATATACTATATATCATCTATAGGTATATATATATATCATCTATTAACTTATAATTATCTATATACTATTACAATATATATAAAATATATATATATATACAACTAATAATATAATTATACTATATATTATATATATAAAATATATATTTATAATAATATATATATACTATATAGTATTATATATATATATATATATATATATATATATATATATATATATTATTAGTATAAATATAACTCATATATATAATATATAGTTAGTGGGGCTTGAATCCTATATAAGTTATAAAGAAAAAAAATAAGGTTATATATTTTAGTACCTATATATATACTTATATATATATATATAGTATAATATGATATATATATATATATAATATATATATTATATATATATAATTAGATATTATGATAGTAGCTGGATACGTCTCACGTAGATAATCAGCCTATACACTATAATAGTATAATACTATATATACTAGTAGTTATAATATATCTATATATATTTATATTATATAGTTATATATATTATATTATATATCTATATAGTATGTATATATATACTTACTATATATATATATACTACTACTATATATATATTTATATTATATATTATAGTATCATAATATCATATATATATATAATATAATATATATCTATTTATATATATATATGTATATATAAGCGTATATATATAGGTAATATATATATATACAATATATACTATATAATAACATATTAACATGTTCTAAATAAGTATATATTATATATATAATATATAGTATATATATATATAGGATAAGATTATTATATTATTATATATACTATTAATTATATACTATAGATATTCTAAATATAATATATATTATAATATATTATAGTATATATATAATATATATCTATAATTATATATACTATATAATATATATATCTTATACCTTATAATATTATATAATTTAATATATATATATATATTATAATATATATATATATAATAGATATATATATACTATATATATATTATTTAAGTTCTAGGTATATATATATATATAGTATATATATATTAATAATATATATATAATATATATACTTATATGATATATACATACTATATACTAATATATATAGCTATATATGGTATATATATAACTACTAATATATTATTACTATTATAATAATATAATATCTATATATTAATATATACTATTATAGTATATAGGCAGTATAATATATTATATATTATACTATATAGTATATATATATATAGTAATACTATATTTATTATATATACTATATATATAATATACATATTAATATATAATAGTATATATATTATATATACTATCACTATATATTATAACTGTATTATAGCATATATATAGTATATACTATATATATATATATATATATATATATTATATATTATACATAGCTATAATATATATATAATACTCTAATATATATAATACATATATATACTATATCTATATATATTATATATATATACGTATATATTATATATATATATTATATATATATATATTCTATAGTAGCAGTATATATATATAAATATATACTTACATATAATATCTATATTATATTGATTATAGTATATATAATACTTATATATATAAAATAATTATATATATAATTATATAATATATAATATTTATACTATATATAAATATAGTAATTAAATATATTACTATTATATATTATATATAATAATATAGTAAGTATATACCTATTAATATACGTATATATATCATATATATTAGTTATTAGTTTATTATTGTTATATATATATATATTATATATATATAGTATATATATTATATACGCTATATATATATATAGTATTATATATATATTACTATTATATTTATTATATATATATATATAGTTATACTATAATATATTATATATATATAATTAGCGTATATAAATATAGGTATATAATATAATAGTATATATAATTATATATATACTATAATATATATATATATATAATCTAATATATAATAATAGTATATAATTAATTATATATATATATATATAATATATATTATATATTATATCATATCATACTATGTATATATATATATATATAATACTACCTATAGTATATATATATATACGTATATAGTACTATATATAATACATATATATATATATATAAGTATATATATATAATAATATATATTGTGTTGTGCCATTAGGAATATGGGAGATAAAATTATAAGCTTCACACGTCAAAGCGGAAGATTTAATTATTTATATTTTGAAGAGGATTCTGAAGAGAATATTATTTTTACAAAAGTACGAATCTAAGTTAATATAGAACTTGTTATTTAACGACGAATTAATTAAGATTTTTTATATTTAAAAATATTTCTTTAAGAACAATTTTTATTTAGAAAACTAAAGATTGTCGTATGGGAAAAAAGATTCGTAAAATAACTCTACACTCTGCATCTTGGATACGAAGAAACTTTTGACTTTTGCAGAAGGTAAAAAAGTTATTACACGGGCTTCCAAGTCTCGATTTATATAATTGGCTTTTAATGTTGGAGATCATCATCGGTTCTCGATTTGTTTTTGAAATCACTTACCTGTAACTGAATATTACGCTATTGAAGACTTTTCTATTATTTTGGGATATTTATCATTGAAGAAGTTCTAATTCCTTACAGCACTACTAAAGCAGTGAGAAGGATTAAGATTTGATATTTGTCATTTGAATTAGGAGATTACTAAAGAATATAGTTCTCTGGACAAGGATTAGAAAGTCTAAGTAATTATTCAGA
>JABUQX010001556.1:2500-40958 GCA_015478945.1 Trachelipus rathkii | reverse complement strand
GATTATTTTGATTCAGCAAGCGTTACCAGCGTTATATATACTGTATATATATATATATAAGAGCAGTTATATATATAGTATATATATATATATATATATATATATATATATATATATATATATATATATATATATATATATATATATATATATATATCATGGCGACTCCAGCAACTTTTTGCTACTAAGCGAAAAAAAAAAAAATATATATATATATATATATATATATATATATATATATATATATAGTTAAATATATATATATATATATATATATATATATATATATATATATATATATATATATATATATATATATATATATAAAAATATATATATATTTTTATATATATATGGTAAAGTTACTTAACGCCCACACTGAACGGAGTTCAATCAAAAAATTTTCACAGGTAGCTCTCTTTGATACATAAATAGATGTTTATCGAAATGAAGATTTTTTTTCTGACCTAACCTAACCTAACCTAACTTAACCTAACTTAACCTAACCTAACCTAACCTAATTTCGCCCCTAGAACAGGTAAAAAACATATATATATATATATTTATATATATATATATATATATATATATATATATATATATATATATATATATATATATATATATATATATATATATATATATATATATATATATATGTAGAAATTTCATACATCAGCAATTCCATTTTCATATCTCAAAAACTACAACAGCTACCGGAAACGAATACATTGTTGGAATGTTGGTAAAAATGGGATTGAAAAATAAAAAAAAAAAAAAAAAAAAAATTAAAAACTACAATAGCTAACAGGGAAAAGGAATACATTTGGAATCCTGGTAAAATTTTTTAGATATGAAAATAAAAAAAAAAATTTTTCACAGGTAACAGCCCCTATGATACATAAATAGATGTTTTAGGTCGAATGAAAATTTTTTTTTTCCTGACCCAACCTAACCTAACCTAACTTTAACCTAACCTAACCTAACCTAATTTCGCTCCCTTAGAACAGGTAAAAAAAAAAAATATATATATTATATATATATATATATAGTATATATATATATTTATATATATATATATATATATATATATATATATATATATATATATATATATATATATATATATATATATATATATATATATATGGTGAAATTCAGTTAAAAACCACAAATATCTCAATCCATATCTCAAAAACTACAACAAACTACTAAAGTTCAATGTGTTCAGATGAACAATCTTAGGGGGATGCTAGGTGTGAGAAGAATTGATAAAATGAGGAATGAACATATTAGAGAGTTGTGTGGTGTGAAGAAAGGGGTAAACGAGAGAATAAATGAAAGTATGTTGAGATGGTTTGGGTCATGTGAAAGGATGAATGATAGCGGTTTTTAAGCAGATGTATAGTGGCGAGTGTGTTGGAAACCGACCAGCTGGGAGATCGAAGAAAAAGTGGATTGAGTCAGTAAACGAATGTCTGAAGGAGAGAAATGTGAGTTTGGCAGAGGAGAGAATAAAAGTGCATAATAAGAGAGAATGGCTGAGTTTCTTGTGGGAGGGGTATGGCTGGCCCACCTGGGTCATCGGATGAACCCTTTACACTGACGAGATTTACCATAGTGAGGGTCCGCCAGTTGCAGTCCCGTGAAGCTATAGGGTGGATTTGACTGCGACGAGTCCTTACTAATTAATGGAACAGAGGGGGTAAGGCTGGGCTTTTCTTTTCTCGACTTTTGTCATATTCTTCTTCTGCTTTTTTTCTGATGCTTGTTAACGCACCTACCACCAGTCTTGGAGAGAAAAGGTAGATGAAAAATATATATATATATATATATATATATATATATATATATATATATATATATATAGAAGAAGAGTATATATATATATATATATATATATATATATATATATATATATATATATATATATATATATATATAATATACAGATCATGTGAAGTGTAATAATTATATGGCCTAGAGCACTAATAAAACTCTTATTAAGTACTAAACTGTTACTTTATATATTGTATACCCTTTAACATATTGTATTTACTGTATTTTTAAATTTAACAATTAAAAAGACTTGATATATATGAAAAAAAGCAATTTAAAAAAACAAAAATTTTGGCCTTGGTCTTAAAAAAAAACGTGGCTTTTTATAAAGAAAACGAACGGTTTTTTTTTAATCCCAACCCTATATATATGAGCAAAGAGTAGTATAGCAGAAGAAGTGGTGTGGTATATATATATATATATATATATATATATATATATATATATAGAAAGATATATATGCACTTGTGTGTGGTGTTTCAGCACACACAAATTAAAATTTTTAACTAAATAATGAGTAATTTGGCCACTCCCTATTATCGACCCAATTTTTGGTCATTTTATTTATTTATTTTTTGAAATATTGAATCAACATTGGGATATATAATATACATTATCTAAATCAATATTCAAAAATTAGAAAACGTTCAATTTATTGTAAGATGTGTGTTAAAGGACTGTAATAAGTGAACTGCTCTATTTAATTAAAATTTTCATTCGTGTGTGCTGGGAGAGCACTGCATACCCTGAGCATGCTCATATATATATATATATATATATATATATGTTATATATATATATATATATATATATTTTTAAAAATATATATAGTATATATATAAGAGCATATATATATATATATATATATATATATATATATATATATATATATATATATATATATATATATATATATATATATATATATATATATATTTTTTATTAGAAGCTCAATAAAAAAAAATCTTAGACCTTAAAATTATTAAAAAGATAAATTAAACACTTTGCCAAATTTGATTTATCCAAAGATGGCATCAAGTGTTTCTTTATTAGAAAATGATCCCATTTGCCCGATATGTTTTGAAGATTATAATTTAGTTCCAAATGGCAGAATGCCTAAGTTGCTGTTATGCACCCACACTGTGTGCTTCACTTGCTTGAAAACTATGTACCGGTATAATGAGTTTCCGATTGTAACGTGCCCCATCTGTCGAAAGGACCATGAAATTAATGAAGATTTAGAAAATCTTCTTGACAATGATGCAGTTGTAACATATCTTAGGTATGTTTGGTTTTGTTTTAACCTTAAAATAATCAATCAACTAATTGTAATATATCAACTTTGTAGTATAAACTTGCAAGTTCTTAAGCTTATTATCTTTTAAAAGTAACTAGTGATGGGACGATTATTCATCATCTGCAAAATTGGCATATAATTTTTCAATTGTCATCATCAATTTTTGCCGATTATTTTGCGATTAATTGAACAAATATTAAAATTTTTGGATAATATTAAAACTCAATAATAATATAATATATATATATATATATATATATAGCAGAAAGATCGAGTTAAAGATATATATATATATATATATATATATATATATATATAGTTATTAGCAGTATATATATATATATATATATATATATATATATTAGGGATGTAAATTTGATATCCGTAAATTATCCGTATCCGCCTTATCCGCCAAAGTTTTTGACGGTCCAGTCCAAAGGCTGATATGCCGTTATCCGGCCGGATAAATCGATAACTACTTCCTGGTAGTTCTTCCGCTGGGGGAAGATTAAATAATTTGAAAATTATATATATATATATATATATATATATATATATATATATATATATATATATATATATATATATATATATATATATATATATATATATATATATATATATATATATATATATATATATATATACTTGTTTTTAATTTATTTTGTTGTGCAAATTAATGTTATAATATTGTATTCATCATTTATGTTTACTGTACAATACATTTTATCTGAAATTTGGTGGTAACACGTTTCATAAGTTATATTCATTATAACTTAGGCTTAGGAAAATTTGTATAAAAGAAAAAGAATAAAAAATTGTTGATTATTAACTATCTTATAAGTTGCTAAAATCTCTATTTTCAAAAGCATTAATTAGATGCTTTAATTCTGCTTAAAACTTTCCTGCAGTCAAAATCCTTGCTTGAATTTTCTTTGTATCTGTACCTGCATTCCACTGAAATAAATCCCACAATTTTTTTTTGTAACCCTCTGATCAGGAATTGTGGACTGATTTAGCATTCCGCTAACTGCAATTCCGCGAACATTTTTCAAATTATCTCAATCGAATTACGCAAAGTCATTTAGGTATTCACTGTAATTTTAAATTGCAGAATATTACAACAGTTCGGAATGAATATATTTATATATTTATATATATGGAGTGTTATATATATATATATATATATATATATATATATATATATATATATATATATATATATATATATATATATATATATATATATATATATATATATATAAGTATGTATATATTAGTGATGGTAACATCAAAAGATCCCATCCGTGATCCGTATGATCCGCATTGCATTATGAAAGATCCGCACTCCAGATCTGATTCCGCGCTTTCAAGCCCTGCGGATGTTGCGCTGATGTTTATTATCGAGATTTGATAAAAATTTATAAATAAAAAAAATACTTGTTGAATCTGAAAATAAAATGAGTTGAAGGCAATTCAAAACGGCTTTGATATTCCACATCTAACAGACAAAGATATTGCAACTGCTGTAATAGCATACCATATTATTGAAAAGAATGCAAGTATTGCTCAAATACCCCGGCTTTGTACCGCCAGTGTCAGACTCCAAATAATATTCTGGCTCAATGTGGGAATATGACATCATATCACACCTGCATTCAGCTAGTGAAACCATGAAGAAATTACCAAAAATTCAGCCTTCTACAGCTTCTGTCTCCGATGGAAAATATACCATTTATCTCAACGCGAAGAAAAGTATTTTGAACCATCTTCAAAATGAAAATGATTATTTAAAAAATGAAAAAGATGTAATTAAACTAGAGCTGGGAAAAACGCATTGGCTCTGTGGAAATTAATGACATACAACTTACCTAGATACCCGTTATAAAGGCAAGTTTGTAACGATATTAGAAAATCGTTACTTTGTGTTGTAGCTGAAAAACTTCAATCCGAATAGTCTTAATGCCCCATTAAAAAGGGAAAAAAATTAAACTGCAGAACTCAATAACTTTTACATGTAATCAATGACAGATTCACTTGAAGAATTTCTACAGTTCAGTAGTGATGAAGAAACACACATTACCAAAAGATGTAGTGCAAAATGATTGAAAACTATCACCAAGAAAACGATTAGATACAAATGATGATCCTAATAGTTGGTGGAAGGTTAAATGTCTCAAATTGAGTAAACTTGCAGGGTAATACTTACTTGGCCTGTCCTTCAACTTTATGTTCCAAGGAGAGAGTATTTAGCATTGATAATAATATATGAAAGAGAAACAGGCTCAGTAGAAAAGGGTAGAAAAATGATGCTTTCTCAAGCACAAACCTTCCTATGTTTGAATTTCAACACTAGTGCAAAGTATATAATATATTGTAAAATCTCTTTCACTAAAGTAGGTTTATGGAAAAAGGTTGGTAGGGTGCATTTGAGTTGGGTCCCGGTCCCGGTCCGTACCCTGGTAACACAATTGTATTAATAGATTGTGGCTAAAACTGGAATATATTAGTGTATATATATAGCAGAGATATATATATATATATATATATATATATATATATATATATATATATATATATAGATATATTATATATATATATATATATATATATATATAAGGTTATAGTAAATAAACAATACATCCGCATCCGTATCCAGATCGCATCCGCTGGGATATTAAAATCAAACACGTGATTTAAAGGTCTTCTAAAACACATCCGCTGCACTACTACTATATATATATATTTTGGTGTCTCATCAAAGAGGTTGCAAAGTGGTGTATCACCGCTTAAGTATGAAAATGTAAGAATATGTTTCATTATTTAATCATTCATGTTACGTTAAAAGTTCATGCACGCACTCAAAACCGCCACAAACATGCTAATGTCGAATGGGATGATATTTTTTTATGGCTTCCGTGAAATGCACATAAAAAAAAATGAGGTGGGCTTCTCACCACATTATTTGGACACGGTTGTTCAAGCCCGCAATGTACCCTAAAACCACTCAGAGGCCAACCGTAGACACACCACATGTGCCTACAAAGCCGAAACGTGTCTGACATGAATAATGGTTAATACAATAGGCATATCCAATTGTATTTAAAAATATCGATACAGCTAACAAAGTAATTAAATTAAATACCTAATGCCTACCCTTTTAGATTATTATTATGTAATATAAAATTTAATAAATAAGCAGGTGAATGTGTACAACCAACTAACATCTAAAATGGAGGTTATGTCATAACCCATGAATTATGCGTAATAAAGTAGTGAAACGTATAACTTCAGAGTGGCTTGTTTAGTCAGAGCCATAAAGAGTTTGGAAACATGCCACGTGGACTAGTAGCTCGCAGTGGGACGAAAGCGAGTTGCTGTTGGGAGGTGTACACAAGCAAACAGGAATGCAGAACTGCTGCAGAATATGGACAACGTTCTCTCCAGATCGACGACCGACGAGCCACATGGCATTCCATAGAGCTTACAGACGGTTTCAAGGTACAAGGGTCGATAGTTCAACCCTCTCATCACATACGGGAGGGAGGTCGTGTCCGCGTACATTCGACGCCGAACTGGACGTTGTTCTATACACCCATGAAAATCCAACGCCCTCATTACGGCAGGCTAGTTCGGTCTTGGGAACATCGATGAAAACCATACGACGGATTCGTATGTTGCATACAACATGTAACCATATAGGCCATACATTGTACATGGTTTGTATCGTGAAGACGAAAAGGGCAGCTGTATTCCGGCTGTCAGCTGATTGCCTTCTAGCGGATGTACCTTCTCGGACTTTCATTGAAAAATATCTTATGGACCAAGGAATTTCGCCACTAATAACGGAAGGTGTGATAATAGGTAAACTTCAGGACATTGGGCGAAACAACTCTCGTATAACATTCACTAGCCATCACCAGGTCTCATACTAAGTCAACGTGGTATACTCAATATTAGGATTATCGGGCCTTAGTACTTCGAGGGGAAATTTGACAGGACAGCTGCTACCTCCATTTCCTGCATCCCGTCCTTGTTGACCCTCCTTATGGGATATACCAAGCATCTAACGAAGAATATATTAAGCAACATGATGGGTGCCCAGCACATGATGCAGCTATAGTACAACCTACCTCGACAGAACCTTTCCTGGAAGATGACTGAAGATCTGGTCCATTTCCATGGCCTGTTCGTTCACCCGACCTAACACCACTGGACTACTTCGCCGTCGAATAACCAACCCTGTATGCTGTGTTTAATGACCCAGTAACCACCTTGATGACTTCGCTGTCTGAATAACCAAATGCGGGCTGAGTTCAACCCATGTCAAATTCTCATTGCATGAATGAAACCTAAGCCGTGATGAGCTGAGGCATGTATTCTGATGGGATGAGGCGTCGAACAACATTTGTAAATACTGCATGTACAAGTAGTTGGAACGACCTGACGTTCTTCTCCTTCTTGCATGCTGTGGATAAGATTCATAGGTTTAAATTTGTTATGATACTATTAATTAACGTATTACATTAGATTTGATCACATTATTGCCCTGAATACCATTGTTTTCTCTAACCTTTTCACATCTAATGCTTTAAAACTATTGTTGGCATAATGACGTTGTGCTATGACTACATTGCCTGAAACTAAGAACCATATCAAAAATGTCGAGAGGAAGAGCCCCACCCTCATTTTTTATGTGCATTTTCACAGAAGCCATAAAATATATCATCCCATTCATTGATTCGCATGTTTGCAGCTGTTTTCGTATTGCTATGTTTCCAGACACCAAAGTAACATACCCCATCCTCCTTAACGACTAAATAATCGAATCCTATTCTTACTATTTTCACTCAAACATCCTATATCGGTGATACAAATAACTGCTGTAACATAACTCGTGAGACACTGTATATATATATATATATATATATTATATATATATATATATATATATATATATATATATATATATATATATATATATATATATATATATATATATATATATAAGCAGGAAAGAAAACATTGTGATATACATAGATACAGATATATATCTTGTTATAATAAGATGTTATATATATTTTCTGAAAAAATTCTAAGTCCAAAATCAATATATCGATATGTATATATAATATTAATTATATATATATAATATATAATAATAATAATAATAATAATATAATATAATAATATATAATATAATATATGTAATATAATAAATCATAGATAGACCTATATATATATATCGATATACTGATTTTGGACTTAGAATTTTTTCTAAAGAAAATATGTGGAGTCCTGTGCTATACCTTTACCATATAAATCGCGTAATTTATAACAGACTGCTCGGATATCCGACCGATAACCGCATCCGTTTTAATCTCCAGCCCAATATCCGTATCCGCTATCCGCTAATTCACTATCCAGCCCATCCCTAATATATATATATATATATATATATATATATATATATATATATATATATATAAAACATATATATATTTTTTTTATTATATATATAACATTCCATTGCCAAATGGTTCGCTCTTTCTGTTCTGCGTTTTTATCAACACTCATCCAGACATCTTTGAAATACCCACCTTTATCCACATATCATATACGATACTTATATCCACACCCCTTTCTAATAACATCCTTTACACATGGTGAACATGGTTTGGAACTATTTTGGGAGAGAAAAAAATTGTCTTACATGGTATGTCCTGCGTGTGTCATAGAAGGCGACTAAGGGATGGTGGTAGTTAGGCTGGCTGCCCACTACCACTTATCTTTTGCCAGGAATGCTAATGCATGCCTCGGAAAAGGTCGTGATCGCCGTAAATGGCCTATCTTTTGGCGAAAATGTATTAATCGTATGGGTACATGGAATGGCAAAGGAATAAATGTTGAGAGAAGAGGAGAGAGTGATGGATGTATTTGGGAAGGCCAAATTTGATTTGCTCAAATTGTGACTGGAAACAAAGATGAAAGCTATGAAAATGAGTGGTGTGGTGTGAATGTGTTTGTGTTGGTGTGAAAGGAATGAAAGGAGGGTGATAGAAGGATTTGCAATTCTGATGAGTGACTTGTGGTAGAGAGCTATGGTAGATCTTGTGTGTGTGAGTACTAGAATTCTAAAGGTTAAATTTAAGTTTGAGAAGGTCAAAATTTGTGTGGTTGCGACATATGGTCCATCTTAGGGTAATGTTGAAGAGAGTGCGATTTTCTGGGATAATAATCTGAATGATGTTTTGATGGGGTGAGTAGGAGATGTTCATTTGCCACATATCTGCCTACCCAAGGATTTTTTTTAAAGTTATCACCACTATTCACAGACAGAGCCCTATTCAAGGAGGGGGTATAGTACGCTCAAAAGTTCACCCTCAAGCGCCAATTACGCATATGAACACAGACGCAGGCTTTAAAGTGAGGAGATTAAATTTAGCAGGAAATACAGAAGATGGACGAGAATTCCACATAACAGAAGTGGTGGGAAAGAAGGAATCACCACAACAAACTAGCCTGGAGTTACCAATGTCAAAACAAAACTCGTGTGCAGATACTGCACCCCTTGTGCTACGAGGGGATGGTAAAGGTGGTGGTACGCGAAAGTGATAAGTTCCCTCTCGAAAGAACCTGCCATGCTAAACCTTCCATAGGATAGAGATATAAGCATCAACATCGCGCCGCAAAGATGGAGGGTCAAGTGAACTGAATATTACAGAACAGTTTATAAGCCTTTTGGCCTTTGACTCGACCCTGTCCAAAAGCCAGGTGAAACCAGAACACCCCCTTAACCCCAGATACTCCATACATGGGCGGATGAAACCCTTGTAGCTAGCTGGAGCAACTGAGAAGAGGGAAAAAGTCTTTGTCTAAACAGAACTTCCAGTTTTTGGGACATGAGGTTTCCAACTGTTGTGATGAGAGGTTTCCAAGACATTTTTTTGTTTATGTCAAGGCCAAGAATGTTTATATTGTCAACAGGAGAAACGAGAGAACCGTCGAAAGAGATAGGAAAGTTAGAAGGTGTTTTGGAGAAGGAGATTTGTAGAAATTATGGTTTTAAAGAATTGAATTTCATAAGGTTGAGACCACATCAGAGCCTCTATCCAGATCAGCTTAATAGAGTGTCCTTTGACACCTCTTGAACAAAACTCTTCATCGCTGCTGAAAAAAAGAACGTTCATGGATTCTGCAATGGTTTCACTACCAGATAGTAAATGTGTGTCTGTTTCTGCAATTTTCCTTTTTATTGGCTGGTGAAATTTATGGCTTTAGCAGCATTTCATCACATAGGCATACTAAATAAATTTTAACCCTTTGTGAAACGCATGGTTCAAGAAATTTGGTTTTGTATCTAAGATCCAGAAAAGTTACTATTCCAGATGCGTAATCTTTTTGCAGATTTTGATATCAATTATCTATCTCCAGCATTAGTGTTTCTGTCACCTTTGAAAGATCCTTATAATAGCAGTATTTAGCACAACTTTCATTGGGGGGGTTGCAGGAATTCCGTCTGATAAACAAGAATTTTCTGAGATAATAGTCTTAGTTACCTCTTCAAACGGTTTAAGAAGAGTAATACAATAACCTAAAATCGTATTATCATCACCTGTCAAGCCTTTCACCTTTGTGTTTTTTCGAAGCATAAGGAGAGACAGCTTCATTTATTTCTTCCATGTATGTACCAACTACTATTTCAACGAGTCTGAACATCTTGCGTTACAGAAAGTTGTGGAACATTACGTCTCATAATTCATAAATGAATACTATCCGGTATCCGCAAAAAAATTCATGCAGATGCGGATGCGGGTAGAGAAAAATTATGCGGATGCGGATATCTGCTACACCTCTAGTCTTTACGGTATTTTACCGTATAGCATTTGGAGATTAGATTCATTGGAAAAGTGGTATATTTTTTTATTCTCAAAAGTAAGCGAAAAATAATAGTTGAAACAAAAAAAATGTTTTATTGTAACTGTAAGCACTAAGCTGAGTCAGAGTAGAAATTTTGAATTTGACTGCTGGAGTCGGAGTCGAAAATTTTTGTTTAAGTGGAGTCGGAGTCGAAAATTTTTGTTTAAGTGGAGTCGGAGTCGAAAATCCAAATTTGAATTTAAGGAGTCAGAGTCGGAGTCGAAAAATTTATTTTACGACTCTGCAGCCCTGCTTTTAACTTATTCTGCAGTCCAGCCAGTGAATTGAAAGGTTCAACAGGAAGACTTTTTTTTTTTGCATTTCAATGAGTTATTTGTAAACTTTTGTTTTTTTATAGTTTATAGAAACCTGAAGAGGACAATATAGGTTAGATGGTTATGTATTTATTATTATTTTTTCTTTTATTTAAAGATTGAAGCAAGAGGAAGAAGACAGAAAAGCTGCTTTGAAAATATGGATGGAACAGGTGGAAAGATGTTCTGATGAAATTATGAATAGGTAAGTATTATTATTATCAGTAGCAGTAGTTTAGTAGTATGTGAGGAAAAGTTGAGGGTTTGAGATTTTTAAATGGATAGGCAAAATAAAATTTCTTGATTATGACAATGTAGCTAAAAGTGTGTGAAATTTTATTATGTTTAAGTATGGAGGAAAGAACCTTTTACAATGAAAGCATAAGTCTGTAGTTTCCTTTTCTGAAATCCAGAAAAATGTAAGTTCATAAGAAATGTCAATTAATTTAAAAGAATAGCTACTTTAAAATATATAGTGCTTATAATATATAATATTAGTGTGCTCTGAGTGTCTGAAAGTGTGCTGCTTCCCATTTCAACCACAGTATATACCGTATTTTAATAATTCCATTTAAAGCATACTAATTCCAATAACTTTTTATTATCATAACCTTCGCCTCCTCACTTTTAGTGTACCATTTCCTCCGACCAGGGTGAAAATTGGTTTCACCATCCACTCAGTTCGGTCATACATTCCGCACCCGAGGAGATGTTTCAAATGTCACAAATTTGGTCATCCTCAAAAATATTGCAGATCTCCCCAGTTCATCTGTGAGAGGTATGGTGACACTCTCCACACATCTTGCGAGAGCCCTAATTGCAAGGGTTCGCTTCAGGCGTCATCTATGCACTGTCCCTCTCTTCTTTTTGGAAAGGAGATCCTTGAGCAGTGCACAATATATAAGCTCGACGCTCGACCGTCGCGCTAGGGATAAATTTTCCCACCTACCCCTTCACACCGCTCTCGTGCACAGCCTGCGCCTTGTGCGCTTCTACGAAATTCGCCGCATTCCAGATTGGGTACCGTAGCCACTACTGGTATAAACTCTGCAATCGAACTGCCCCCGCATTTTCCCGACATGATCCGTACTATTGCTCATCAAAAATCCCCAGTCCATACATCCATTTCCTATATCAATTTGATTTCGGTAGAAGTTCATGCCCCACCTTAGGTTACAGGTTCTCCATCAATTTCTGATTCTTCCTCAGATGTGGAAGTATTCCCAGCGTTACTACTCTATGATGACGCTCCTTGACAAATGTTTCATGTTAACTGACTCCAGTGTCCCCTGGGAAACCGTTATTACATTTTTTCCTAGTTTTGAAGGCTCTCCTGAATACGTCGCGTCTCC
The DNA here is from genome assembly GCA_015478945.1 of Trachelipus rathkii. Classification (NCBI taxonomy): domain Eukaryota; kingdom Metazoa; phylum Arthropoda; class Malacostraca; order Isopoda; family Trachelipodidae; genus Trachelipus; species Trachelipus rathkii. Next base: position 28,236 of record JABUQX010001556.1, on the reverse strand, counting down.
TCCTGTGAGGCGCCACTACACTTTTCACTATTAGGCGACGGATTTCTTAAAATCCACGCCTTTTTCCTATCCGGCTGGGTCTTCTAGTGTTTTTCCCAAACGTGCCCGTCGCTCGAAAGGCCAAGATGTTGTGGAAAGCAATCCATCTATTTCAGTTATCCCCGATAGCTTACCGTGCCCTACTTCTGTATCCGGCCTTCCGGTTCCTTAGTCAAGCGATTCTGATTCGTATTCTGATATCCCAATGAACGTTACCACCGACTCAACATCTTCTGAAGTTCTCCAACTTGGTATCTTGGTTCTACCCCCTCGGACAGGGTATGGGTTTGACAACTTCCCCACATGTGCTCCTTCATTGTGAGACCGAGTCCGTCCCTGTAGTTTGGGGGGGGGGGGATACCACTGTATCCTCCACTTCCTCTGCTCTATTTTCCTTCGTGTTGTGAAAAAAACGTTTTTTTTAAATTTGTTTTTTTTTTTTTTAAAAACAGTTTCTTTTGTTTTTTTGTTTTTTTTTAAATTACCTCTTTTTATGTATATTAAAGATGTTTTAAATTATACAGTAGTACCAATACCCCTTCTAGACCTAAATATTGACTATTAATACGGATTTTATATATATATGTATATATATATATATATTTATATATATATATATATATATTATATTTATATATACTATATATATATATATATATATATATATATATATATATATATATATATATATATATGAAAAAAAAAGGATGGTATAACAGGTGGTTTTGGGGTGTCGGGAGAAATGAGAATGGTAGGAAGGTGATTGATTTCTGTGAGGAGAGAGGTATGTGTGTAATACTTTCTTTAAACACAAGAGTATCCATAAGTATACTAGAGTTGGTGTAGGTAGATGGTATCGAAGTGAAAAGTATGATTGATTTTGTGTTGGTGAAGAAGGAGATGTTGAAGTATGTGTTGGATGTTAAATCAGTGAGGGGTTTAGGAATGGGATTATCGGATCATTATGTTCTATGTAAAATTAAGTTAGTGGGGACTTGGATGGAGAGGAAGGTGATACGGAAGGAAGTGAGAAATTAAGAGTGAGAAGTTTAGTGAACAAGGTAATAAGGATAAGTATATAAAGCGTCTGCAAGTAAATCAGTTGAATGTGAACAAGCTGAAACCAAATAAATCTGGAAGCAATTGTTAGCAGTGCAAAAGAAGTATGGGTGTGCTAAAGTGGGAAGTAAGAATGATAACAGTGAGTGGTGGAATGAAGAGGTGATGCAAAAGTTAAAAGATGCGTAGTTAAATGTACTAAAAACAATGATGAAGTTTCAAAGAAAGATGCTTGGAATTATATAAGGAGGAAAAAAGGAATGCTAAAAGATGCATACGTAAGAGAAAAGAAGAGGTAAATGAACAGTTTGGAAGGAGGATGAATGGGGACATACAAGGGAATAGGAAGCTTTCTGGAAAAAAGGGCGAAAGGTTAAGAATTAGAATAAGTGGAACCTGCTTAGAATAATGAATAGGATGTGAAGAGTTTGTAACTGATGAAATGGATGTGAGGAGTGTGGAAAGAACACTGAAAAATCTGTATAATATTGGCAGTAATGAAGAGGTGATAATGACTGTGTGTGGGTTTGATGGTGCAAGAAGGAATAGGTATTTTGGGGATGAGGTTATTAGCAAAGAGGAGGAAATGGGTAGAGTGAGAAAGTTGAAGAATGGTAAATCTGCAGGTATAAATGAAATTACTGGTGAAATGATCAAGAACGGAGGCAAGATGGTGATTGATTGGATCTTGAAGTTGTGTAATAAAGCGTTTATGGAGGGCATAGTTTGATGGATTGAGGAGAATTAGGTAATAGTACCCTTTTATATAAGGGTAATGGGAGATAAAGGGAACTTTAGAAATTATAGGGTATTTAGTTTTATTGAGTGTTGTAGGGAAGATATATGCTGGTGTTTGGTCGAAAGAGTGCTGAGTGATATAGGTAAGTGATTGGTGAAGAAATAAGGTGCGTTTAGGAGGGTAGAGGATGTGTGGATCAAATCTTACATTGAAGCAAATGAGAGAGAGAGGAAGAATAAATTGTATTTAGGTTTTATGGATTTGCAACAGGGGTATGATAGGGTTAATAGGGAAGGTCTATGGTAGGTGTTAGTGATATATAGTGTTGGTGATAGGCTTCTGAATGGAATCAAAAGTATGTATGACGATAGTGAGGCGTGTGTAAGAATAAATGGTGTCAAAAGTGAATGGTTTAGTATTAATAGCGGAGTGAGGCAGGGTTTTGTTATGTATCCTTGGTTATTCAATTTGTATATGGATGGGGTTATGAAAGAATTAGAAGGTGGGCGTGACAGGAAATGGTGTTAGAATGATGGAGATGAGTGGAGGGTGCCCTACCTATTATATGCGGATGATTTGGTTTTTGTGTGGCGAATCTGAAGAGTTTGAGAGGATTGGTAGAGAGATTTGGCAGGGTGTGTAAAAGGAGGGGTTTGAAAGTAAACGTAGATAAGAGTAAGGTTATGGTTGTGAGTGAGGACAGTCCTCAGTGTGAAGTTATGTTAGATGGTGAGCAGCTGGAACAAGTGTCTGAGTTTAAATATTTAGGGTATATGTTGGATGAGAAGGGAACGGATGATGCAGAGTTTAGTAGGAAAGTTGTGAATGGCAGGAAGGTGGCTGGTGCAATTAAATCGTTGGTGAATGTAAAGGGACTAAGTCTTGAGTGTGCTAGGGTCTTACATGAGGGTATGTTGTTACCTGTGTTATTGTATAGTAGTGAGACTATGGTCTGGAATAAGAAGTATAGATCTAAAGTTCAATGTGTTCAGATGGACAATCTTAGGGGTGTGCTAGGTGTGAGAAGAATTGATAAAGTGAGGAATGAACTTATTAGAGTGGTGTGGTGTGAAAAAGGGATAAAGAGAGAATAAATGAAAGTATGTTGAGATGTGGTTTGGTCATATGGAAAGGATGAATGATAGATAGTGGGTTGGATGAGGGTCATGAAGTTGCGAGTGTGTTGGGAACCGACCGGCTGGGAGACCGAAGAAAAAGTGGATTGAGTCAGTAAACGATTGTTTGAAGGAGAGAAATGTGAGTTTGGTAGAGGCGAGAAGAAAGGTGTATAACAGGAGTGAATGGCGGGGGATTGTGAGGGGGTATGGTTGTGGCCCACCTGGGCCAAGGGATGAACCCTTACACTGACGATCTACCATAGTGAGGGTCCATCGCTGTCCCATGAAGCTTTAGGGTGGATTTTCTGACTGCGATGAGTTCTCACTAATTAATGGTACTGAGGGGGCGGTAAGGCTGGGCTTTCTTTTCGACTTATGTCATGTTCTTCTACTGCTTTTCTTTTCCGATGCTCGACACGCACCTTACTCCCATTCTTGGGAAAATATAAGGAAGATAAAGAAAGAAAGAAAGATATATATATATATATATATATATATATATTTATAATTATTATTATTATTATTATTTCTCTTAACTCTTTTAATGTTAAATTTTTTATCATCTCTTCAAAATTCTAAATATAGTTTTGCTTTAATAATCACAGTTTCATTCCCCATTAAATGTACTTGTAACAAATTGTTTTTCACGCTTTCTGGATCATCATCATCACCTTGACTGAATATAGACCATCGTTTGGTGAAGAAGATTTCTTAACGGGTGTTTATGTTCTTAGTTTTCATACATGCGAAATTAGTCAGGTATTCATTAATGTTAAAAAAAAAAAAAACACTTGCTTTTCCTCTTCCTTTTCCCACTCCCCATCCCGCCAAAAAATATAGAATGATAATTTTTTTTTTTTTTTTTAAACAAGAAATTATTTTTTATTTTTATTTGTTAATATTAATAGATAGATATAATTAGACTTCTGTTAAACCAATTTTCCTTTTTTTTTTACTTTTAAATATATTTCTCTACTTATAATTGTGTGTGTGTGTATGTATGTATGAAAAGATTGAAAAAGCTTTTGTGTGTGTAAAATGAACTTGTGAAAAGAGTCATGGTCCACATATTAGCCACCAGAGAATTAGGAAATGCAGTGTTTGAAAGTGTTTACCATTTGTGACAATCCTGAAACTAATGCATATACACACACACACACACACACGCAAACAGACATCAACGCTTTTAAGTATCTTTTGATAAAAAACAATGTTTAATTACAAAATTCTATTTTTGAAATTTAATATTCTTAATTATAAGCATTAATAATAAACCATGCGAAAAATATTTAAGTAATATGTTTGTATTTTAAGTTAACCTTGGCTTAATTGATTGATTGTTGTTTTTTTTAAGGTTTAAAATATTTAGTTAAAAGAACACTAACCTTATTAATTTATTCTCTATTCATAGCATCATCATCTTTATTGATTACTATTGTTGTTAATTGCTATTATTTCCTATTATAGCAGTATTGGTAGTCGATCACAAGAGTTCTTAATATGTAGGAAGTAATTTTGCATTATTTATCATGCATTTTAACAATTTTAACATCAGAAGCAGAATCTTTTGGAATATTAAGCCTGCTTCCATACTGCTAAACTTAAGGCTCATGATTAGTGTTTACATATTTATCTATTTCTTCGTTAACTATTTTAAATTTGATTTCATTTTTTTCCTCCATAGTGCCAACTTTTAGCAATAGGAAAGTTAATGTGTATTTTTTTTTATTTTTTATTTCGCTGTTAACTGGGATGATTCCATTATTAGTAAATACATTGTGCTTCAAAATTTAAATCCATATTTGGTTATTTTATTTGACTTCTCTTTCATATTCTACTTGATCCGTTTGTTCCAATCAGGGTTGTTGAATTGAAATTGAAGTCCAGATTTATTTTTGTGAACAGAATTAGAAAGAATTCTGAAACCAGAATTCGAATCTGATTCTGGGCATAAGTATTTGTAATCTTGATTGCATGAACCTAAGTAGTTGAATTTGAAATCTGGACAGGAGTCAGGTTACCTTTTATCTTATTCTGCAGTCCTGGTTCCAATCATGATAAAATTGAATTGAAAGGTTCAACAGGAAGATTTTTTTGCATTTCAATGAGTTATTTGTAAACTTTTTTTTTATCATTATTAGAAATTTATCTGTATTAAAATTCTAAAACATTTTTTTTATAGTTTATAGAAACCTGAAGAGGACAATATAGGTAAGATGGTTATGTATTTATTATTATTTTTTCTTTTATTTAAAGATTGAAGCAAGAGGAAGAAGACATAAAAGCTGCCTTGAAAATATGGATGGAACAGGTGGAAAGATGTTCTGATGAAATTATGAATAGGTAAGTATTATTATTATCAGTAGCAGTAGTTTTAGTAGTATGTGAGGAAAAGTTGAGGGTTTATGAGATTTTTAAATGGATAGGCAAAATAAAATTTCTTGGTTGTGACAATGTAGCTAAAAGTGTGTGAAATTTTATTATGTTTAAGTACGGAGGAAAGAACCTTTTACAATGAAAGCCTAAGTCTGAAATCCAGAAAAATGTAAGTTCATAATAAATGTCAATTAATTTAAAAGAATAGCTACTTTAAAATATATAGTGCTTATAATATATAATATTAGTGTGCTCTATGTGTCTGAAAGTGTGCTGCTTCCCATTTCAACCACAGTATATACCGTATTTTAATAATTCCATTTAAAGCATACTAATTCCAATAACTTTTTATTATCATAAAACCCTCACTTTTAGTGTACCATTTCCTCCAACCAGGGTGAAAATTGGTTTCACCATCCACTCAGTTCGGTCATACATTCCGCACCCGAGGAGATGTTTCAAATGTCACAAATTTGGTCATCCTCAAAAATATTGCAGATCTCCCCCAGTTCATCTGTGAGAGGTATGGTGACACTCTCCACACATCTTGCGAGAGTCCTAATTGCAAGGGTTCGCTTCAGGCGTCATCTATGCACTGTCCCTCTCTTCTTTTTGGAAAGGAGATCCTTGAGCAGTGCGAAATATATAAGCTCGACCGTCGCGCTAGGGATAAATTTTCCCACCTACCCCTTCACACCGCTCTCGTGCACAGCCTGCGCCTTGTGCGCTTCTACGAAATTCGCCGCATTCCAGATTGGGTACCGTAGCCACTACTGGTATAAACATTTCTACTCTGCAATCGAACTTCCCCCACATTTTCCCGACATGATCTGGACTATCGCTCATCAAAAATCCCCAGTCCATACATCCATTTCCTATATCAATTTGATTTCGGCAGAAGTTCATGCCTCACCCAGGGTTACAGGTTCTCCATCAATTTCTGATTCTTCCTCTGATATGGAAGTATTCCCTGCGTTACTACTCGATGATGACGCTCCTTTGACAAATGTTTCACGTTAGCCGGCTCCAGTGTCCCCTGGGAAACCGTTATTACATTTTTTCCTAGTTTTGAAGGCTCTCCTGAACGCGTCGCGTCTCCTCCTGCGAGGCGCCACGGCGCTTTTCACTATTAGGCGACGGATTTCTTAAAATCCACGCCTTCTGCCTATCCGGCTGGGTCTCCCAGTGTTTTGCCCAAACGCGCCCGTCGCTCGAAACGCCATGATGTTGTGGAAAGCAATCCATCTATCTCAGTTATCCCCGATAGTTTACCGTGCCCCACTTCTGCATGCGGCCTTCCGGTTCCTTTGTCAAGCGATTCTGATTCGTATTCTGATATCCCAATGAACGTTACCATCGACTCTACATCTTCTGAAGTTCTCCAACTTGGGATCTAGATTCCTCCCCCTAGGATAGGGGAGATATGGGTTTGCCCACTGCCCCTCATATGCTCCTTCACAGTGAGACCGAGTCCGTCCCTGTTGTTTGGGGGAATCCGGAATCATCAGGGGGGATGTCCTCTGAGCAGACCCTGCAGGACGCTAAACTTCGTGGGGATGTGCTTTGAGCATCCTCCATCAATCCTTGTATGGTTCTTCCTCCTGCCATCCCTGTTGAGACTCCTCCTCAATCCGAGACGAGTCTTCAGCGGTGTGATACACCTGTGACTTCCACGCCCGTCCTGGACGATATTGGGGGTTCCCCTGTTGAAGAATCGAACTTATTGGTGTCTACACCTTCGGCAGTAGGAGGGAGCGACCATTCTTTATCTCTGGGTTAACCTCCAGTGTCAATTCTCTATGGCCTCCCTCTTTCGCCGGGCTTTAAGGCACCTCCTCGTGTGCCATCCAGCGCCTTTGATTGTCGCGTGCTTCTAAAAAGAAAGCTGACGCCCACCCTTAGCATCGATTGTTTCTGATCGCTTCATCTTCTTTCTGCAATGACTTAGTTTCTTCAATGGAACTGGCGTAGTTACTACCCAAACTTCGAAGAGTTGGGTAGACTTATTGAACTGCATACGCCAAAGGCCATCTGCCTCTAAGAACTGCAACTGTGTAACCGTGCTTTTCTGCAACCATCCAAATGCAGGTTGCCTCTCTCTTCGCAAAATCGTGGCGCTAATGATAGGGCTGATGCGGCACGATTCTGTTCTGTTCCACGAATTAGTTTCTTTCACCCATATCCCCATTCAAACTTGGTTATACGCGGTAGCTGTCCTTGTCCACCTTCGTTCACCGTTTACTTTGTGCTCCTAGCTGCGTGCCGTCGTTCTGCTACACCGTGGTGGAACGCAGATTGCGCTCGGGCTAACCGTGATAAACGTAAACTCGATCGATCATACAAGGGTATACATACACAGTCTAATTTGATCCTCTTTAAAGGGAAGGACCAATTTTTGCTCCTGGCTGATCCCAATCCCCCCTCCCCTCTAAAAATGGACATAAAATTCTTAATTTTCAGCCGATTTTGACCAAGTAAACACCAAACCGCAGCTTTTTCTGACGTCTAAAACGTCGTTTTCGAGTGTTTCCCTGTGTCTGTACTCTGTAATCATTGTTTTGGCATTTCCAATTTTTGAAAACCTATGTTTTTAACATTTGTCTTTTCTCCTACAATTTTCTTTCGAAATTACTTCAAACTTAAACTATACAAAGATTGGACTATTATCTAGATTATTAAGGAGCGAAATTTTGATATTTGACCTCATATCTGAGCAATGGTCGATTTTCAAAACGTACTTTTTTTGGGTTTTCAAATTGAAAAATTGCGAAAAAAAAATTTTTATAGCCAATCTGCATGAAATTTTCAGGACATTTGTAGTCGGGGGAGATACACATTTTTTTATTTAGATAAGTTTTTTGTATATGCAGCAGTTTTTAAATATTTCTTGGAACAAATTTAAAAATAAAAATGTTTGGAGTATACAAAAAAATTATCGAAGTAAAAAAGATGGATTTTGATGTTTATAGGATGAGTAGAAAAAAAATCAATATTTCAGTTTTTCGAATTAAAGCCGTTACAGCTGTCTCGTTTTAGAACTTACGTTTCCATAGTCAAGTCTTCTACGCCATTGTCTTCAGTGTATGGTGGTGTGCGTAAACCTTTTCTAAAGCACTACAGGAAGCCGTCAACGGTCATCAGCTATGGCCTGCAACCGTGTGATATCATTTTCACCCTGGGCATAGTTGTTGATTAGCTGGGATACCATTTTGCTACTTGCTGCAGCGATTCTCGGTACCGAGACCCTTTCCGATTGATCTGTGATCGCACTCGACTCCCAAACTTTTCTGTCCCTTCTGGAGAGGATCCTTTATACAATCGACTGTTCACGAGGGCGGAACTTCATACCGCTGTTTCGATGTTTCTCCTCTCTTTATATAATCGAATTTGGGTGGAGGAGGTCTTCCCCCCAGTTTGGCTAACGGCTTATACCATTCCAATTTCCAAACCTGGAAAGGACCCTACATCGCAGACAACAAACGTCCCACATCTCTAACCTGTCACACCTGTAAGATGGTGGCTAATCTCTTTCTCCCGACGTTGAGGAGCCTACATGCATTTTCCGACCATCAGTTTGGGTTCAGGAATCATCGCTCATCCGTGAGGCTTTCTCTTTTAATAAAATGGTCTTGGCTGTTTTCTTCGGCCTCGAGAAAGCTTACGATTCCACATGGAGAACGAGAGTTCTCCATAGCTTGCACTCGCTGAGCCTTAGGGGACAACTTCCCCATTCTTATATCGGGTAGATCTTTCCGGGTTTGCTGTGGCACCATTCTGTCTCTTCATTTTGACATGGTCGAGGGGGTACCACAGGGAAATGTACTCAGCATTCTGCCTTTTGCTGTCGGTTTCAGTTGTGTTATTGCAGGCATCCCATCTTCGATTCGGTGCTCTCTATGTGGACGACCTGGAGTTGTATGTTTCTGAAGTCAAACTTTCATGCATGGAGCGACAGATGCAGGTGGCCGTCAATGGGGTAGCTTCGTGGTGTGATTCACGGGGTTGTACTTTCTCTAAGACAAAGACCTGCTTTTCCGTAGAGGTGGTAAGCGGAATAGGCGAGAGATTTGTCTCCCTTGATGACTGACCCTGTATAGCTCACTCATCCGCCCTGAGTATGAAATGAGGTTCTTGGGGTCTGTTATTGAATGCTCGCCTGAGGTCAAAGTTGGATTATGCGTGTGCGATATACGGACAGACGTCTCCGGCATACTTGCGCCTTCTCGACCCCATACAAATGAGGGTCTGCGGATAGCTCTTGAGACATTTCGTTCTTCGCCAAAGGAGAGTTTGGAGGTGAATGCTGGGGTGATACCCCTGTCTTTATGGAGAGAACACCTAATGTGCTCCATGTTTCTCCGCCTACAGATCCCTAGCTTATCTGCTTTGACTCATCGCTGATTCAAACAGGGCTTCCTCGCATGTTGGCAGGAGTGTTGGTTGGAGGATTATCGTGGTGCCAAACTGCGCAGCATAAAGGCGCTCATGGGGATTTTGGTCGTAGTCTTTTCGTTGGAGTCGGCACCAGTTGGTGATTCCTGGCTCGTTTGTGAATTTGCCATACTAATGTAACACATAGCTACCTCATGGCAAGTGAGGATCCCACTATACGTCCTTTCTGCCATTTCCAGAACCCACTTTCGGTACGCCATTTTTTTGTGGGTTGTGAGGCTCTTACATCTCCCAGAGATCGGTTTTTCCCATGTTCAACACACCATACCTTTCCAATACCACCTCATTTATATTGTCAGAATCACCTCATTTCAAGTGATGCGATCTTCGCTTTCCTTCGATAAATGCCTCTACTCTATAAGGTTTAATTCCTGAATTCCCGTTTTCATGCGTTCAGTTTAGGAGTTATCCCTGTAGTTGGTTTTCTGACTCAGTATCGCCTCTTTTTATTGATCCACCGTGGTGACCCCTGTACAATTACTAAAAATTCATAAAACCTTAATTAATATTTCCTATTTTAATTTTTTTTTTTAAGTTCATTCTGTATTTTTCAAATTAAATTGACAGAGGAAACTCCAATTATACCTAGGTTTTTGAATATTTTACAAGAAGTTGTGATAAAATATTTTCATTGTTCAATAGTAGGTGATAATTGAAAAACCTATGAAAGAAAAAGAACAACCAGAGCAAGTATAAAATATGAAAAAACATTAGCAATTCTTCCTCTCTAAACTTTTTGTCATTAGTGAGAAAGATAAAGAGATGCAGTAAAAATCTTACAATTACATCAAAGTCAGCAATGAGATAAATACTAAAGAAAACACAGATCACCTGCAAGATTCTTCACTTGAGACACAGTTACTGTAAAACATTTGTGTTTGGAGCTTACTCCACCGTAAGATGTGAATAACAAATAGTTATCACTAGCACCTAACATCATGTTTAAATATTTTTCAGGGAGGAGTAATTTTAATTAAGCTACAAAAGCTTTGTGAACATTAATATGATAGTGATAAAATATATTTGATTTGTTTTTTAAAATTAAAAGTATTATTGCTCAGTCATCAGTGTCGGGGACTAAATTAAAGAATAATTTATTATAAGTTACTTTTATTAATAAGGTCTGAATTAAAAGTAAAAATAAAAGTATATTAATCTTCCTTTAAGAATTAATTAAATAATAAAAAAAAATGAAAAGATTATTTAAATTATTATTATTATTATTTCTTTCTTTATCCTTCCTTTCACTAGGACGTGTCGTATGGCTGTGTAACATGCACGGAAACTAGGATAGTTAAGTAGAAGAGCATTAAGTGAGAGCTCGTCACAGTAAAAAAAATCAACCCTAGGCCTTCCCAAGACTGCGACGGACCTTCACTGTCGTATCGTCGATGTGCGATTCATCTCCTGAGCTAGACTGATAGTTATACCCCCTCACGAAACCCCGCCCACAAACTCATTCCTTTCCTTAAGACATTCCTTTACTGACTCAATCCACTTTTTCTTTGATCTCCCAGCCGGTCGATACCCAGCACACTCACTATTATACATCCGTTTAACCAGCCAACTGTCATCCATCCTTTCCATATGACCAAACCATCTCAATGTACTCTTGTTTATTCTCTCATTTACTCCTTTCTTCACACCACACAACTCCCTTATAAGTTCATTCCTCATTTTATCAATTCTTCTCACACCAAACACGTCCCTAAGATTGTCCATATAAACACATTGTACCTTAGATCTATACCTCTTATTTATCAATTCTTCTCACACCTAACACGCCTCTAAGATTATTCATCTCAACAGATAGCACCTTAAGTAGATCTATACCACTTATTCCACACCATAGTTTCGCCACTATGCATTTGCACTGGTAGCAACATACCCTCATGCAGAACCCTAGCGCACTTAAGACTTCGTCCTTTACATCACCAATTAATTGCACCAGCCACTTTCCTACTAAACTCTGCATCATCCGGTCTCTTACCATCAAACATGATTTCACAACGTCGACTCTCCTCACTCACTACCATTACCTTACTTTTATCTACATTTACTTTTAAACCTCTCCTTTTACACACCCTACCAAACCTTTCTACCATCTTCTTATCTTGCTTCAGATTTAACCCACAAAAGCAAATCATCAGCGTACAATTTAAAGGACACCCTACACTCTCTTCCATTTTCCATCAATCTAACACCTTTCCCTACCACCTCTACCTCTAATTCTTTCTTCACCCCATTTATATACAAATTAAGAAACCAAGGAGATATAACACATCCCTGCCTCATCCCACTATTAATATTAAACCATTCACCTTCAACTCCATTTATTCTTGCACAGGGTTTACTATCTTCATGCATACTTTTGTTTCCATTCAGAAGCCTATCACTAACAACTGCCACAGCTTCCCTATTAATCCTGTCATACGCCTGTTGCAAATCCATAAAACCTAAATACAATTTATTCTCATTTTCTCAATCATTTGTTTCAATATGAAAATTTTATCTACACATCCCCTACCATTTCTAAATTCTCCTTGTTACTCGCCAATCAGTCACTCGACGTACTCTTTCAACCAAAATACCAGCATATATCTTCCCTATAACACTCAATAAACTAATTACCCTATAATAATTCCTACGGTTCCTCTTGTACCCCTTACCCTTATATAAAGGTATTCATACTCCTGTCTTCCAATCCTTCAGAACACTATCCTCCATAAAGACTTTGTTGCACAACTTCCATATCCAGCCAATCAAATTCTCGCCACCATTCTTGATCATTTCACCGGTAATTCCATCTATACCTGCAAATTTATTTTCTCAATCTAACTATTACCTCCTTACTAATTACCTTATCCCCAAAATACCTATTTCTTCTTGCACCATCAACTCCACACACATTCACTATCACCTTTTCCTTGCTGCCAATGTTATGCAGATTTTCGAAGTGTTCCCTCCACACACTCCTCACATTCATTTCATCAGTCACGAAAATTCCATCCCTAATCATCATTCTCTGAAGATTCCCCTTATTCCCCTTATTCCCCTTACTCTCTTCCTTAACCTTTCCTATTTCCTTCAAGAACAGTATCCTTTTCCCTTTTAAGTCCCCATTCATCCTCCTTCCAAACAATTCATTTACCTTTTCTCTTTTTTCCCCTCCTACGTATGCAACTTTTAGTCTTCCTTTTATTATTATTATTATTTATTTTAAATGAATGAGTCACAGAAGATTTTACTCTTCATCAGCGGAATTCGAACACTGGACCTCCGCGTTGCTTGAGTTTAACAGTAACCGGATGCTCTAACCACTAGGCCATCCAGCGTATTATTATTATTATTTTATATTATTATTATTATTATTATTATTTTATTTATTATTATTATTATTTTTTATTATTATTATTTATATCATTACTATTATTATTATTACTATTATTGTTATTATTATTATTTTTATTATTATTATTATTATTATTATTATTATTATTACTATTATTATTATATAATTTTGTTATTATTATTATTATTATAAGTATGATTTGGCCGATGTTGATAATTACTTTAGTAGCCCTTTGTTCAAATTATGTTTCGTTGGACTAATCTTATTATGTAAGCATGACTGTATATATCTCTATGAGAATAAAGTATTTTTTGATTTGATTATTATTATTATTATTATTATTATTATTATTATTATTATTATTATTATTATTATTATTATTATTATTATTATTATTATTATTATTATTTCTTTTTCAGCGGTGGAAGCGAGCCAGCAACATTTGCAAGTTCTAGAATGTCAGCCACTGTCGTACGAATTGGTAGACTAGAGAATGTAGAAAGATCTGAAGAAGAAGTTGAAAATCAGTACAAGAACAGAGGGATGATTTTAATACTTATATTGATGTTGTTGTTGAATCTAGGAAGATGGTTATAGCAACGATGTAGAAATGGTAGATGTTGAAGCAGCTCCACAACAACAATAGCAATAACAACAACAATAACAGCAAAGTCAGTCAAATCAGCCATCAAATACTGTAGACAGGTACGATATATGTAATAATTTAAAAGATAACAGTAAGTAAAATTCCTCAGCAAATAAGCGTGCAAATATTTCGAAACAATCTAGGGTTTATAGTTTAAATATTTTATTATATACTAACTTAAATATTTTTTTTTTTTCCTCCCCCCCCCCTCCCTCTATTCTTTTCCTTGAAATATCTCTGCCTTTTGCGACCGCTGTCCCACTTTTAGATTCATCTGTCTTTACTTTCTTTGGAAATCATCTTTTTTGAACATTACTCTTCAGTAAAAGATCATATCTAGAATTTTCATTTTATATATATATATATATTAATATAAGAATATTATTTTTTTTTTTTTATATATAATATATATATATATATATATATATTATATATATATATATATATATATATTATATATATATAGTATATATATATATATATATATTAATATATATAATAATATATAATATATATTATATAATATATATATATAGATATATATATATATATATAGTATTCTTATATACTATATTATGTAGATGGTGAGCAAGCGGAACAAGTGTCTGAGTTTAAATATTTAGGGTGATGGTTGGATGAGAAGGGAACGGGATGATGCAAGAGATGTCAGTAGGAAAGTTGGTGAATGGCAGGAAGGTTCTGGTGCATATTAAATCGTTGGTGAATGAAAGGGGACTAAGTTCTTGAGTGCGCTATGTCTTACATGAGGGTATATTATTACCTGTGTTATTTTAGAGTAGTGAATACTATGGTCTGGAATAAGAAAGTATAGATCTAAAGTTTAATGTGTTCAGATGACAATCTTAGGGGCATGCTTTATGTGAGAAGAATATAAAATGAGGACATGAACGTATTAGAGAGTTGTTGTGTGAAGAAAGGCGTAAAATGAGAGAATAATGAAGTAATGAGATGGTTTGGTCATTGTGAAAATACGGAAGATAATGAATGATATCGGTTTGGTTAAAGCGGATGTATAGTGGTGAGTATGTTGGGAACCGACCGGCTAGACCGAAACAGAGAAAGTGGATTGAGTCGGTGAACGAATGTCTGAAGAGAGAAATGTGGAGATTTGGCAGAGGCTAGGAGAGAAGGAGGGGTTTTGTATGGGGCATGTATGTGCACACCTGGGCCAAGGATGAAAACCCTTACATGACGGTTTACCATAGTGAGGTCCGTCGCGGTCCCATGAAGCTCTAGCGTGGATTTTCTGTCTGTGACGAGTTCTCACTAAATTAATGGTACCAGAGGGGCGGTAAGGCTGGGCTTTCTTTCAGATTGTCATATTCTCTACTGCTTTTCTTTTTCCAGTGCTTGTAGCGCACCTTACTACCCAATATTGGGAAAAAAGGTGATAAAGAAAGGAAAAAAAAAAGAGAGGGAAAAGAAAAATATTTACACTGAAGCAAATGATTGAGAAAATTGAGAGAGAAGAGAAGAATGAATTGTATTTAGTTTTATGGATTTTGCAAACAGGCGAATGATAGATTAATAAGGAAGCTCTATGCAGGTGATAAATATATGGGTGTGGTGGTAGGTTTCTGAATGAAATCTAAAGTATGTATGATGACGATAGTGAACTGTGTGTAAGAATAAATGGTCAGAAGTGTTTGGTTTAGTATTAATATGGAGTGAAGGCAGGGTTGTTTATGTATCCTTGTTATTCAAATTTGGTTATAATGATGAGGGTATGAAAGAATTAGAGAATGGGGGTGGCAGGAAATGGTTGTTAGATATGATGGAGAATGGAGATGCAAGAGATGGAGGATGCCCTACCTATTATTGCGGATGATTGGTTTTTGGTGTGGTTGAATCTGAGAGAGTTTCGAGAGGATGGTAGAGAGTTTTTGCAGGTATGTAAAAAGAGGTTATGAAGTAAACGGAATAAGAGTAGTGTGATGGTGTAGTGAGGACAGTCCTCAGTGTGAATGTTATGTTAGATGATGGCAGCTGGAGCAAGTGTCTGATTTAAATATTAGCGTATATGTTGGATGAGAAGGAACGGATGAGCCAGAGTGTAGTAGGAAAGTTGTAATGCAGAGCCGCGTCGTTCGCGGCGCAAGGGCGGCGGCGGCGCCGCGGCCGGGCCGGCCCCGGCCCCCGCGCCGCCGCGCCCCGCAGCGCGCGGGGGGGGGGCCGCGCCCCCGGCCCTGGCTGGTGCAATTAAATCGGTTGGGAATGTAAAGACTTAAGTCTTGAGGCGCTAGTCTGCATGAGGGGTATGTTGTTACCGTGTGTATTGTATGGTAGTGAGACTATGTCTGGGAATAAGAAGTATAGATCTAAAGGTCAATGTGTTTAGATGGACAATCTTAGGTGAGTGCTAGGTGTGAGAAGAATTGATAAATGAGAATGAACGGTTATTGGAGAGATTGTGTGTGCTGAGAAAGGGGTAAACTAAGAGAGATAAAGGAAAAGTATGTTGAGATTGGTTTGGTCATGTTGGAAAGGATGAATGATAGTTCGGTTGGTTAAGCGGGTATAGTGGCCAGTGTGCTGGGAACCGACCGGCTGGAGAGACCGAAGAAAAATTGAATCGAGTCAGTACGAATGTCTGAAGGAGAGGAAATGTGAGTTTGGCAGAGGCGAGAATAAAGGTGCATAATAGGAGAGAATGGAGGGGGTATGGTTGTGGCCCACCTGGGCCAAGAGATGAACCCTTACACTGACGATTTACCATAGTGAGGATCCGTCGCGGTCCCCGAAGCTCTAGGTGATGTTGTCTGAGGCTGGCGGAGCGAGTTCTAACTAATTAATGGCCGTACAGAGGGGGGTGGTAAGGCTGGGCTTTCGACTTTGCATATTCTTCTACTGCTTTTCTTTTCCGATGCTTGTCACGCACTTTGCTCCCTGTCTTGGGAATGAGAAGGAAGATGAAGAAGAAATAATAATAATAATAATAATAATAAAACTAATCATAAGAAAAATAAAGAAGAAATAATAATAATAATAATAATAATAAAACTCCTCGTAGCGTAGGAGGTTGACTCGCCGACTCTCATGTTCATGACATGGCCACATCCCAATCTGAAAGGTCTTCCATCAATTTTATTAGGTCATCCTTAATTAATCTTACCTTTTTTTTTTTAGCCACATCCCAATCTGAAAGGTCTTCCATCAATTTTATTAGGTCATCCTTAATTAATCTTACCATTTCTCGCATTTTCCATTGCTCCAAGGACTTTCTTCAGCAGTACTTTTTATTTCTATCCCAAAACATTCACTCATTTTTTTGAGCTCTTCGCTCTGAAATTCTCGTCCATTGTCTGATTAGAATTTGTCTGGTGCTCCAATTATGCTAATCCAATCAATTTTTCATAATAATTCTACTATCTCCTCAGGCTGTTTTTTCCTTGTTCACATAGACCTTACATAGCTGGTTGCCATGTCTACCATAACCAGAAACTTTTTACTTCACATTCTCCTAAATCCACTACCACCATCTCATTAAGTTTCAATACCATAGGAAATCCCACTACTGGTTTAGCTGGGTTTCCTTTATACTTTTTACACCTGACAATTATTGCAAATCTTTTCTAAAAAAAAGTTTTCCCTTGAACCAACCTTCTTTCATGCAGCTATTTTCATTTAGATTCCTTATCTTATCACAACTGTCATGTCCAAACTGCAGATGAAGCTTTCCTGATCCATTTCTGCATTTGACATTATCATCTATCCAATCCTTCGCAATAGAAACTTTTAACTTTTTGTCTTTTTTTTTATCTAGGTTACATTTCAATATTATCAAAGTTCCTTAAATAAACTTTTCTCTTTTCTATATCCATTACTAAACCCATATTTACCATTGTTTTACGACCTATCAATCAAGGAACATCCCTCTAAAATATCTTTTTTTTTATTCAAACTCACCCTCTCCAAATTTAAATCTTCTATTGGATGTTTCTTGATCTTTTTTCATATTGTCTATTTCTCTTGGTGATAAATTGGCTATGATATTTGCTAGTCATAATTCTGCGCATACAGTTTTATTCCAACTACTATCCAGTATCCCATCTATTCCCTCTAGATTAAATCCTAAACTTTTCTTTCATTGTTCCATAACTTTCTCTACTTCTGCTTCTTTATTTTTATTCTTCCAATTATTAGGGCAATCTCTCGCCCAATGTTCTCTTATTTTGCAAATGAAACAACTGATTCCTTTTTTCCTACAATCTTTAGCCATGTGTCCATCTTTACACTTATAACATTTGAAATTTCTACTGTATAATTTCCCTTTATAAACTTTCTTTCCTTTATCTTATTGAGCCAAGGTTCTGAATGTTTTTTTTTCTAAGTTTATCCCTATCTGTTTCTTGAAAAATGTTTCCAAGAATTTTTTTAAAGTCACATAATTGTATTCATCGTTACCACAAGCACCTAATACTATATGCAAATAAGTTTTGAGCAGTCTTGCACCATACAGTAAATGACTCTTTCATTTCATCACTCATTTTTCCTCCACCAATGGCCTCACACTCAGCAGATGCGCTTTCATATCTATTTACATAATCTCTCATGATTTCATTCTCCATTTTTTCTACTCGAGTGAATTTTTTTTTAACAACCTTTCGAACCCAATTGTTCCCGATTCATGTTTTTCACTGCATCATATGCATTCCCTTTTAGTGCCATTCTAATCTCAATTGCAGGATATTTTATCTCTTCACCTCTCACCATTAGCCAATCATTTATCCTTTCTCTCCAATTTTCATATTCTTCTATCTCACCAGAAAATGAAGGACATTCTGATACTCTTTCTCTTCTGTCACTAGTACCTAAAAGTCTTACTTTTGTTTTATCCCCCATTTTCCAATTATACTCTGCTACCAGTGATTAATAAAGGATAATGTGAACTAAGAATAAATAATATGAGAGTGAGTTATAATTACCTACAGTATATGTGATGTCGAATTAAAGTCTTGCACACAAAAGTTATTTCAGATGTGGCCACAAATGAACCCCTTTATATGTACATCAAATATCCCCCTTTTCTTACTAGTAAACAGTCTTGCAATTCATTTATTCTTCTCATGGCACTAATCTTCTCTTTGTTCAACAGATCTTCATACGTATTTTACAATGAAATCATGTATTAACTTATATTTAAAATGAGTAATATTTTGAGGCCTTGTTGGCACAATAATTTATTCCCTAGAATATATAAAATATATTAAATAATATTAAAATTCATTATACCTAACCGCTACTCTACAAGCTCATTGCAATCTGCATTGCAAGAGCTTTTACCTCCTAATCTCCGTAGATCCATTATTCTTCCGTTTCATCACCTGCAAAGGCATATAAGATTAATCAAATTTAGTCAAATTAGGTTTTTCATTTACAGATCGCTGGTGAATACAAATTTGGTAATCAAACGTTAAAGGCAAGATTATGTTCAAGATTAGAAGGGAAAGTGTTTGTGGCCCGTTTGCCAATAGGAATTGATGACGACGAAATTGTCACCTACTTCATGAAATTCGAGAGAGACTGTGGCTTTCATCGGCCTTTGCACAATATACCGATAATCCAGTTACTTATTGTTTTCCTCAACAATTCCCTCCTAACTCTGCCCTTGACTTTTTTGATATTTTTATTACAATTTTAAATTTATTACGCTTTCAAGTTATATTTGTATGTAAGTTTTTATTATATATATATATATATATATATATATATATATATATATATATATATTTATATATATTAAATAATTTTATATTTTTATATATATATATTATATATATATATATATATATATTATTTTATATTTATATTTATTTAATTTAACTACCCAGTTGGCTCCAACTCCGACGACAGTTAGCAATATATATATATATATATATATTATATATATAATAATATATATATAGATAATATATATATATATATAATATATGTAATCTTATATATATATATATATATATAATATATATAATTTTATTTATATTTATTTATATTTAATTAACTTTACCAGTTTGCCCAGTGAACGGCTGTGAACTGGCTCCAGTTTAACGTGTTTTATCCCCTTCTCAAAGGGTAACCCGGGGGGACCACAGGAAATCGAACTTTAAGGCCGGCTATCCCAAGCTATTTCACCACCAACGGTTCGCAGCATATTTAACTACAATGTTTAGTAGGATCTTTCTAATTATTTAAGCAAACATAAATATAAATAATTATATATATATATATATAATATATATATATATATATATATATTATATATATAAATATATATATATATATATATATATATATAAATGATATATATATATATATATATATATATATATTATATATATATTATTTATTCCTTTTAGTGCTTATCCCCTTTCTCAGAGGGTAACACGGAGACTACAGGGAAAATCGAACTTTAAGGCCGGCTATCCCAAGCCTGTAGCCACCAAGTGCTCGCAGTCGAGTTTTAATTCTTGCCACCAGGAAGATAAAATTCAGACTGCCTTACGGGAAGATTGAACCAGCGTTCATTATATATATATATATATATATAATATATATATATATATATATATATATATATATATAATATATATATATATATTAATATATATATATAATAATATTATATATATATTAATATATATATATATATATATATATATATATATAACTGCCATTTTTGAGTTCATAGTCATTTTGAATAACTGTGATATAATTGCATTCATGTGAAAAAATTGGAAATTTTTTTTTGTGATAATTATTAATTAATAATAATTTTAATTTGTCACGTGTTTGAATGGTATAATAGGTAAGTCATGACCCAAGGATTCGGAGTCAACTTAATTTTTATACCTGTTAAGAGACTGCTTCTAGCAGCATTATTTAAATATTCACAGCTCCTTACTTTACAATTTTAAAATTTGAGGCTCCGGCTCAGAAGGCCTGTATGTGTGGGGTGGGTCATAAAACTTACCTATTGTACTTTTCTTTTATATAATGTTTTTAACATTTGTATAGTTGTAAAGTACAAACGAAATATGTTTAGAGTCTAAAGTGTTACGATCTCAGATTTTGTACCAGTATTGTTACGCGTAAATATTTTAATGTAAATTAATTTGTCGTATTTTATTTGATTTTATTTGTTAGATTTTATTTGATAGTAGTCAAATTTTATCAATTTTTTAATTTTATATACCATTTTTGTACAAATTTATTAAGATAATAAAAAATATATAAATCAAAGATGTACGTTTTAATTATCCTTCTTAAAGGAATTGTTTATAGAAAAAATAATTTCAAATAGGGAAATGCCTAAAGGAGAGGAATATGAATTTGGCAGAGGCGAGAAGCAAGGTACATAATAGAAGTGAATGCGGGTTTTGTGAGGGTAATGTTGGTGGCCAGAGGTGGCATCGTAACTCAAAAAAGTAGTTCCGTTATCGTTACTCTTTCTCGGAAAAAGTAGTTCCGTTATCGTTAGTCCGTTTCTTTGAAAGGAAAAATAACGAAGTGCCGTTACTCCGTTACTTTTAGCTTTTGAATATGACGTTAATTACAGTATCTTAGGTAATTTATTGGTTTGTGTATATTAAATTTTCAATATTATCATTTAAAAACATACCCTCATGTAAGACCCTAGCGCACTCAAGACTTAGTCCCTTTACATCCACCAATGATTTAATTGCACCAGCCACCTTCCTGCCATTCACAACTTTAATACTACACTCTGCACCATTCGTTTCCTTTTCATCCAACATATATCCTAAATATTTAAACTCGGACACTTGTTCCAGCTGCTCACCATCTAACATAACTTCACACTGAGGACTGTCCTCACTCACAATCATAACCTTACTCTTATCTACGTTTACCTTCAAGCATTTTGTTTTACACATCTTGCCAAATCTTTCTACCAATCCTCTCAAACTCTCAGATTCGCCGCACAAAATCAAATCATGCCCATATAATAGGTAGGGCACCCTCCACTCTCTTCTATTCTCCATCATTCTAACACCATCCCCTTCCACCCCCACCTCTAATTCTTCTATAACCCCATCCATATACAAATTGAATAACCAAGAAGACATAGCACATTCCTGCCTCACTCCGCTATTTATATTAAAACAATCGCTTTCAACTCCATTTATTCTTACACATGCTTCACTATCGTCATACATACTTTTGATTCCATTCAGAAGCTTACCACAACACCATACATCAATAACACCTGCCATAGAGCTTACCTGTTAATCATATCATACACGCCTGTTTGCAAATCCAAAAAACCTAAATACAATTATTCTTCTCCCTCATTTTCTCAATCATTTGTTTCAAAGTAAAGATTTGATCCACACATCCTCTACCACTTCTAAACGCACCTTGTTCTTAACAATTAGTTCTTCAGTCAATCGACGCATTCTTTCGACAAAAATACCAGTATATATCTTCCCTACCACACTTAAACAAATTCCCCTATGATTCCTACAGTTACCCTTATCTCCCTTATCCTTATATAAGGGTACTATTACTGCTCTCCTCCAATCCCTCGGAACTATACCCTCCATAAACGCTTTGTTACACAACTTCCAAATCCAATCAATCACCATCTCGCCTCCGTCCTTGATCATTTCGCGGTAATTTCATCGTATAACCTTGCAGATTACCTTTCTTCACTTTCTCCCTCTACCATTAAATCCTCCTTACTAATGACCTCATCCCTAAAATACCTATTCCTTCTTGCACCATCAAACCCACACACATTCACTATCACCTCTTCATTACATCCAATGTTATGCAGATTTTCAGAAGTGTTCCCACAACACTCTAGTCACATTCATTTCATCAGTTACGAAAGCACCATCCCTATTCATTATTCTATGCAGATTCCCCTTATTCCTTTTATATATATATATATATATATATATATATATATATATAAAAAAATATTTTATCTTGTATCTGATAATATATATATATATATATTATATATATATATATATATATATATATATATATATATTATAAAAGGAATTTTTAGCTTGACAGGGTTGGTCAATTGGCTATCAACATTCAAAGAATGTCGAACAAAATGTAACGGAGAAAAAAATAACGAAAGTTATTCGGTGCGTTACATGAAAAAAAAATAACGAGTCCGTTACTCAAAAAACTAATTCCGTTAGTAACGGAGTAACGGAATCGTGCCACCTCTGGTTGTGGCCAACATGTGCCAAGGGATGAACCCCACGATTGACGAGGTTGCCATAGTGCAGGGTCCGTTGCCCGTCCTGTAAAGTTTCTAGGGTGGATTTTTCTGGCTACGAAAGTCTCACTGAAAGGCAAAAAGGGTGGTAAGGCTGGGCTTTCTTTTCGACTAGATTCATATTCTACTATTCTATTTCCAGTGGATGTATCGCACCGTACCCCCAGTTTTGGGGAGAGAAGGTGGGCGGTGATGACGATGATATATATATATATATATATATATATATATATATATATATATATATATATATATATATATATAATATATATATATATATATATATATATATACAAAGGTGGGCATTAACGCGTTAATCCGTTAATTAACTCAACTTTTAACGATTTCGTTAATTTCGAAAACAAGTAATGGACTGTTAACGAGTTACATTTGTGAATTAACGTTAACGAGTTTAAAATTTTCCCCTACTTTCGTTAACCGTTATATTAATTTACGAGTTTATAAAACATTTTCTTATCAGATTTTAAATTGTATTAGATTCGATTTCGTTAACATATATACTTTTTTTTCAAGGGTACATGTATCGGGCGATACTTTTTGTACCGATACCGGCATCGCTCAACACGTTTGAAAAGTACCGATGTAACGGTATCGCCCAATCAAATTTTTGTGTACCGGTACCGAAAAACATCGGTACTTTTATTCGGTACATTTTTGTAGTATCATGGCCATGTTTTTTTATAGGAATTTTTTTTTTTTTTTTTTTTTTTTTGATAGATAGTTATGAAATAATGTACTTATTAATATTCTGTGATAAAACTTTGTTTTTAAATTATTATATGAAAAAGTAGGCCTCCAAATATCATATTTATAACTATGGACGAAATTATCAATTATAAGACACCAGCTGATTTACACTGATTTTCATGAAACTTAGAAGAAATGTTCTAAATGATCCATAGTGAAACGAAAGTTTTTAAAAAGATAAATTTAGAAAATGAGTCTGAAAAAAAGTTGCTCTGCAAATTTCATACTTCATGACTAATACTGCCAGATGCTTCAATTTATTAAAAAAATTATATGCTTATATATACTTTTGCTAAAAAATAAAATATTATTTTATATTCCAGCACTCACGGTCGGTGGGGCCATGGGGAGGGAAGGCTCCCTGTAACTATGCTTTCATTTCCCACGTTCCATGCTGCCATGCATTCATTAGCATCTAAAGTTGCTATAAATGCTATTATTAATGCTCTAGCAATTTTTTAATTTTTTTACTGTATTTTTTAAATTCAAACATGACCCATTCTTAATATAACACAAAAAGTTGTAATAATATATATATATATATATATATATATTATATATATATATAATATTATAATATAATATATATATATTATATATATATATATATATATATATATATATATTATATATATATATATATAATATATATATATATATATATATAATATAATATATATATATATATATATATATAATATATTATAATATATATATAATATATATATATTATATATATATATATATATAATTATATATATGTGTGGTGTGGTGTGTGCGTGCGTGGTGCGTGGTGTGTTGGTGTCGTGTGTGGTCTCAGCTAATGTGCAACAACGGAATATTTCCGTAATGATGTCAATTATTAGAAACTTGTAGGAATAAGAGGGGTCTCTATATGCGAATTACTATGAACCTTTCGAATTTCAATAAACCGGTGGTTCCGATAATTAAATTGCATTTTATGGCAAAAAATTTATTTAGGGTTCATAGAGACAGTTCATCTCGATTCAAATGGTAGTTACCTCTCAATACACGCCGAAAAATACGTGCGCTGACCTAATAGTTACCAAACAATGTTAGTTGTAATAGGTTAGAAACATCGTGAATGAAGGGCCGAAAACCCCATATAACAGCGTACGTTTATATTAGGTGTTACTATTAATAGTTAGTTACGATGAACAGAAATGTTTTATAACTCTGTAACACATTCGTTTATTTACAAGTCCATACATAAGTATTATGTCGGTATAGTATGAAATCCTTTCCTGTAGTACCTTCTGATTTCATTGTAGAAAAAAAACTACATTCTTCATCGTATATGCATGTACATTTTACGCGGTGCGCGAAATGTCTGCTCTTATTCCATACGCAAAGTCCAGCCCGTCTGATCCACCCTTGTCATGTTGCCAATGTGATATTTTCGGAGTCGACTATCGAACAAGCGTGAGTGATTCGACTTAAGAGGTAATTAACTGATGCTTGGTGTTGTGTACCCACCGTAGACACGATTCTTCAGGTAGCCCAACAGGTAATACTCTAGTTGAGTAAGGTCCGGTGAACTAGGAGGCCACGGAATAGGGAACCCCATGTTCCTATCCAACCTACCGGGGGTGTTACGTTTAGATGATGTTGCACAGCCTTGCTGTATGTGCTGGGCCATCCTTCAGCGGTAGTACAAATTTTGAGTGTCTGTAAGCGTACGTCACGAGGAAGCGTCTGAACAAAGTAGTGTCCAAAATCTTGATTTCATTCACTATCTAGGTTTCTATGGTAAATGTCCGGCCCGCTCAGTATATATATCTAGCAGTTCACACTACACATTTATGGAGTAAACTCCTGGTTTCGCCGTGTTTTGTAGTGAATGCGATGTTTTCCTCGCGTCCAGTACGATAATTCCACCATTAATCTGC
>JABUQX010001555.1:52500-55612 GCA_015478945.1 Trachelipus rathkii | reverse complement strand
ATATTTTGTATATGAGGTTGTCTTTTCTGGGGAAAATCAGTTACAAAATTCGACGTAAAATTGACGTGGTTTTAAAAACAAACTTTACACAGTTTAAATTTTTAGATTTATATTTTCCGAGTGAAAACAAAATTGGGAAATATTTTAAATTCAAAGATAAACTCCTTTTACCTCTATGTTCATCAGTAATAGTATATCATTACAAGTGCAGTGACTGCGATGCCACCTACATATGGAAAGCAATGGTGAAAGCCTTTCCCATACGTATTGACGAGCTTAAAGGTATTTTCATTTAAGAACTCTTATAATACCATTTACATCATCCCCATTATTAGCTTAAATGCTCATTCTCTTTCAGGAAAACGAACATATACGTGATCCGAATTTTGGAATATTAGCCCAAACTGAGGAACCCGATCTTCAGTTGTTAGAATCCTTGTATATTTGGCATCTCAAACCGACCTTAAATGAAATCTAAGCTTAACATCCCTTTTTAATACTTGAAGGAGATGTTGTTAAATCATGACTCTTAACCACAAATTATGTATTCATTAATTTATTATATGTTTATTTATTAATTTATATTATTTAACTTTTAATTAATTTTATATAATTATTTTGTTTAAAATTTTTATGATTATCTTGTAAGTCTTGAAAATGTAAAGAAGGATTCTTACCCGAAATTAGTCGACTAATAAATAATTTAAAATGTTCAAATTCATTTTGGTTATAATCGCATATATATATATATATATATATATTATATAATATATAATATATTATTATTATATTATATATAATATATATATATATAATATATATATATATATATATATATATAATATATATATTATATATATAAATATATATATAATATATATATATTATATATATATTATATATTTATATATATATATATACTAATATATATATATATATATATATATTATATATATATATATATATATATATATATATATATATATATATATATATAATGACATACTTTATATTCGTAAATGGAAATTTATTTAGAATACATAATAAATAATATGCCAGCCTCTCGAAAGCATCATGCATGTAACAAAAAAACTATAACAGCTACTGGAAAATAAATAACATTTTTGATTTCAGCAAGCAATTTCATCGATGAAACTTAAAAAAAATTATTTTATTCTAATATTTATTAATAACACCTTAAATATTAGTATACAATCTTTGGTCTGCAGCTTATAATCTTAGGTCTGGCAAGCGTACGTTCTCATCAACCTTCCATTTCTGCAGTAGTGCGAGAGAAAGAGTTGCCAAATATTGTCTTTTTATTATGCTCTGGAGAAAATGTTAATTTTTCTTTTTATTTCCTTTTTAGGGGGTTCGAGCCGACGGAGGGACAGAAGGGGGACGAAGTCCCCCTCGTCGTCCTCCGGTAGGCCGAGAAATCAGGACTCTGTCCATATTTGTGATTTACCCTTGGGATATTTTTAGTTAAAAAAAATCGACATTTGGCATTTATGACGTTCACTCGAATCGATGGAGTCCTTCGTTCTTCTTCATTATTCTTCTCATTATCATAGAGATTTTAAAATTTTTTTAACAATTTTAAATTTTTCAAAAGCGTTATTTCTTTTTCTTTTTAATTTCATGGATAAAAATGTCTCCTGATTAATAAAATTTTATTTATTTTTCCTGTAGCTGTTATAGTTTTTTAGTTACATGCATGTTGCTTTCGGGAGGGATGACACTAAATAATATCAGATATGTAAAAAAATGATAAAAAAAAATATTGGCAAATTTAAAATGCCAAAAGTACTTGCAAGTACTTTGCAAATTTTCAAGTACAAGAGGTGCAAAAACAAGTACAAGTACAAATACTCCAAAAAATGTACTTAAGTCCAAGTACTTGTACTTGAACCCAAGCCTGATATATATATAAATATATATATATATATATATATATATATATATATATATATATATATATATATATATATATATATATATATATATATATATATATATATATATATATATATATATATATTATATATATTTTATATTATATATATATGTATAGAGAGAGAGAGAGAAGAGAGAGAGAGAGAGAGAGATCAAGATATATATATATATATATATATATATATATATTAAACAAAGAACATAAAGTGGGAAGGTAAAGAATTACTGCCTTCTCCAGGATTGAACCACCGCATGTTGCGAAATGAGGACAATATGCTCGATGCTTTACGACTGAGCTATCCCCCAACCCAAAAAAGTTGAGTTCAAGAACAGTTTTAAAGCAATCGAGTTTCCTTCAAGGCGACATCACGAGGTTTCCAGCCTGTCCTATCTCTCGTTCTTAATAATATGCAGTAGTTAAATATTGCATAATCGCAATTTATTATTTAGATCTTAAACAAAGAACATAAAGGGGGAAGGTAAAGGATGTTATGTTTATGTTCTTTGTTTAGGATCTAAATAATAAATTGCGATTATGCAAAATTTAACAACTACATATTATTAAAATAAAATAGTTGTTAAATATTGCATAATCGCAATTTATTATTTAGATCTTAAACAAAGAGCATAAAGTGGGATGGTAATGAATTACTGCCTTATCCGGGATTGAACCACCGCGTGTTGCGAAATGAGGACAATATGCTCGATGCTTTACGACTGAGCTATCCCCCAACCCAAAAAAGTTGAATTCAAGAACAGTTTTAAAGCAATCGAGTTCCCTTCAAGGCGACATCACCAGGTGTCCAGCCTGTCCTATCCCTCGTTCTTAATAATATGTAGTTTGTTAAATATTGCATAATCGCAATTTATTATTTAGATCTTAAACAAAGAACATAAAGTGGGAAGGTAAAGGATGTTATGTTTATGTTCTTTGTTTAGGATCTAAATAATAAATTGCGATTATGCAAAATTTAACAACTACATATTATTAAAAACGAGGGATAGGACAGGCTGGACACCTGGTGATGTCCTGCCTTTGAAGGAACTCGATTTCTTTAAAACTGTTCTTGAACTCAACTTTTTGGGTTTGAGGATAGCTCAGCGTAAAAGCATCTAGCCTATTATCCTCATTGCGCAACACGCGGTGGTTCAACCC
>JABUQX010001555.1:40000-42500 GCA_015478945.1 Trachelipus rathkii | reverse complement strand
GAACCCCCTAAAAAGGAAATAAAAAGAAAAATTAACATTTTTACTCCAGAGAATAATTAAAAAGACAATATTTGGCAACTCTTTCTCTCGCACTACTGCAGAAATGGAAGGTTGATGAGAACGTACACTGCGAGGTTGATGAGAGCTTACGCTGCCAGACCAAGATTATACTAATATTTAAGGTGTTATTAATAAATATTAGAATAAAATAATTTTTTTTTAAGTTTCATCGATGAAATTGCTTGCTAAAATCAAAAATGTTATTTATTTTCCTGTAGCTGTTATAGTTTTTTAGCTTACATGCATGCAATTGCTTTCGAGGAGGCTGCGCATATTATTTATTATGTATTCTAAATAAATTTCCATTTTACGAATATAAATATGTCATTATATATATTATATATACTTATATATATAAAATATATATATATATATATTATATATATATATATATATATATATATATATATATATATATATATATATATATATATATATATATATATATATATATAAAATGTAAAATAAAAAAAAAAATATATATATTTATATATATATTATATATATATATATATATATATATATTATATATATATATATATTATATATATATATATATATATATATATATATATATATATATATATATATATAAAGCGATTATAACCAAAATGAATTTGAACATTTTAAATTATTTATTAGCCGACTAATTTCGGGTAAGAATCCTTCTTTACATTTTCAAGATTTACGAAGATAGATTCATAAAATTTTGAAACAGAATATCATATAAAATTAATTAAAAGTTAAAATAATATAAAGTTGAAATAAATAAACCATATAAATAAATTAATGATTACAATATTATGTGGTTAAGAGTTCATGATTTAAACAAAATCTCACTTCAGTATTAAAAGACTATTAAAGCTTAGATTTCATTTAATTGTCGGTTTGAGATGCCAAAGATACAAGGGATTTTCAACTAATAAAGATCGGGTCCTCAGTTTGGCTAAATATTCAAAATTTCGGATCACGTTATATGTTCGTTTTCCTGAGAGAAGAATGAGCATTTATAGCTAAATATGGGGGATGATGTAAATGGTCTAGAGTTCTAAATGAAATACCTTTAAGCTCGTCAATACGTATGGGAAGGCTTCACATTGTCTTTCCTATGTAGGTGGCATCGAGTCCACTGCACTTGTATTGATATACTATTACTGAAATGAGCATAGAGGTTTAAAGGAGTTTTTCTTTAAATTTAAAATTATTTTCCAGTTTTGTTCTCACTCGAAATATTAAATCTAAATTAAACTGTGTAAAGTTTGTTTTTAAAACCACGTCAATTTTACGTCGAATTTTGTAACTGATTTTTCCCAGAAAAGACAACCTCGTATACAAAATATCCTTAGGAGCTGTTAGTTGTTAATTTAGCCTGAGATTTGTCTTTAAATTTTGTTGAAAGTAATTTTCGAAAAGTTTTAGTCAATTATTAATTTCTGGGAACCCGATTCTTCAGATTTATAATGTTTTCAGGAAATCAGCTCTTTTTCGTAAAATAACATAACGATGACGAAATTTGTACCCCGTTCAAAAAGACGTTTTAATTAAGTTGATTTTTAAAAATATGAGGAATGAAAGAATAAAATTTGTCGTCAATCCAGTAAAAGTATATAGGCGAGATGGTGGATTGATTGATTTGGAAGTTGTGTAACAAAGCGTTTATGGGGGTATAGTTCCGAGGGATTTTAGGAGTGGAGGAGAGCAATAATAGTATCCTTATATAAGGGCTAGTGGTAGGTGCGGATAAGGTAACGGTAGGTATTTATAGGGGAATTAGGTTATGAGTATTGTAGAGAAGATATATGCCTGGTATTTTGGTCGAAAGAGTGCGTCGAGTGATTGAAGGATGAATGGGTAAAGAACAAAGTGCGTTTAGTAATGTAGAGGATGTGTAGATCCAATCTTTACATTGAAGCAAATGATTGGGAAAGAGGGAGGAGAAGAATTAAATTTGTATTTAGGTTTTATGGATTTCCAACAGGCGATACGATAGGATTTAATAAGAGGAAGCTCTATGACAGGGTGTTAGTCATATATTGATGTTGGTAGTAAGCTTCTGAATGGAATCAAAAGTATTATGAAGATAGTAAATAGAGTGTGGAAGAATAAATAGGGTCGAAAGTGATTGGTTTAATATTAATAGCAGAGTGAGGCAGGGATGTGTTATTTCCAATTATTTATTCAATTTGTATATGGATGGGTTATGAAAGAATTAGAGGAGGTGGAGGTGGCAGGGGATGCTGTATAACTGATTTAGATATGGAGAGAATGGAGGTTACCTACCCTTTAATGCGGATGGTCTGGTTTGGTTTTGTGTGGCGGATCTGAAGAGAGTTTGAGAGGATTGTAGAGAGATTTGGCAGGTGTGTTAAAGGAGGGGTTTGAAAGTAACCGTTGTAAATAAGAGTAAGGTTATGGTTGTGAGTGAGGACAGTCCTTGGTG
>JABUQX010001555.1:30000-32500 GCA_015478945.1 Trachelipus rathkii | reverse complement strand
GATAAAATGAGGAATGAACGTATTAGAGAGTGTTTTGGTGTGGATAATTGGGTAAATGATGAGAATAAATGAAATTACGTTGAGATGGTTTGGTCACGTGGAAAGGATAGATGATGGTCGATCGGTAAAACGGATGTATAGTGGTGAGTGTGTTGGAAATCGACCGGATGGGAGACCGAAGAAAAAGTGGATCGAAAAGAAATGCCTGGAGGAGAGAAATGTGAGTTTGGCAGAGGCGAGAAGAAAGGTGCATAACAGGAGTGAATGGTGGGGTTTTGTGAGGAGGTATGGTTGTAGCCCACCTGGGCCATGGATGAGCCCCACATTGACGAGACGTCATAGCGAGGGTTCATCGTGATCCCGTGAAGCTCTAGGGTGGATTTTTTTGACTGCGACGAGTTCTCACTAAATGGTATAAAAGGGGCGGTAAGGCTGGGCTTTCTTTTCTACTTGCTTCATATTCTTCTATTATTTTTCTGTTTCCTGTGCATGTTACGCACCTTACCTCCAGTCTTGGGGAGAGAAGATGGGTGGTGGTGATGATGATGATGATGATAATGATGATATATATATATATATATATATATATATATATATATATATATATACCAGATATATATTATATATATTATATATATATATATATATATATATATTCTTGATATAATGATGTATAATAGATATATATATATATATATATATGCAAGTTTTCATAAAGTACTTGTACTTGTACTTGTACTTGATACCATGTACTTGTACTTGTACTTGAACAAATTCTAGAGTACTTGTACTTGTACTTGTACTTGAACAATTCTAGAGTACTTGTACTTGTACTTGTACTTGATATATATATATATATAAATATATATATATATATATATATATAATATATATATATATATATATATATATATATATATATATATATATATATATATATATATATATATATATATATATATATATATTATATATAATTTTTATAATATATATATATATATATATATATATATATATATATAATATATAATATAATATATTTATCTATATTTTTTATATTTATATATATATATATATATATATATATTATATATATATATATATAGTTAGTTAGTTAATTAGTTAGTTAGTTGGTTAAAACCGGTATGTTAAAATTACTGTTTAAGACAGGATATATGCTATTGATAAATAAATTAAAAAACACAAGTGAGAAAATAAAATTAATATAAAGATAAATAAAAAAAATATATTTATGACAATGACATAATGACAATTACTAGATTTAAAAGTGATCAAATTACAATAATAATTAATAATAATAATGACAATAACAATAATATCAAAAATAAAACAATTACAGAAGAAAAAACAAAAAAATTGAGAAATAATAATATATTAATAAGAGTAAAACAATAATAATAATAATAATAATAATAATAATAATAATAATAATAATAATAATAATAATAATAATAATAATAATAATAATAATAATAATAATAATAATAATAATAATAATAATAATAATAATAAAAGTCCTAAATAATAACAGCAATAATCATAATAATAATAATAAATAATAATAATAATAATAATAATAATCAATAATAATAATAATAATAATAATAATAATAATATAATAATAATAATAATAATAATAATAATAATAATAATAATAATAATAATAATAATAATAATAATAATAATAATAATAATAATAATAATAATAATAATAATAATAATAATAATAATAATAATAATAATAATAATAATAATAATAATAAAAATAACGATAATATTAATAATAACAATAAAAAATAGAAACAATAAGGATAAAAAAAGAATAGCAAAATAATAGCAACTATGATGGTTACAATAATGGAAATTAACAATCATTGATTATAATATTGGTAACAGCATTTATTTAATGTAAAAATAAGTGTGATAGAGGATTGATCTTTATTTAATTTCGGTTTGAAACGAGAAATATATAAACTTTCGAGGATCTTTCTATCAAGAGAAACCAAGATCTCAAAATTGTCTCGTGAGATTGAGTGACCATTCTCCAAGCTATGAGAACGAACAGATGAATGTTCTGCCATGGTGAATGGTAAATTAGTTCTATATGACAAACCCAAATGTTTTGAAACCCTCAAATGTAGTTGAAGACCTGTTTGGCCTGCTTAACGGACTTTGCAATCGGTACACGTATACATGTAAATAACAGAGGATCTCAATCTGTGGGGAATAATGTATTTGAGTCTGAAAAAGTGGGAAATTTTCAAACTATTAGCAGGGATAGAAAGAGGTTCAGTTGATGAAAATTTTCGATGTAACGTGGGGCTTAATAGATTTGTCAGCGTTGTAGTATAATTACCAATAAATGGAATCTTCAAATAAACTCTCTGCTTGGGACATCACTGATAGGTTGCCTTGGACGAAATTTGTTTTCAAGAAATCTGTATACTATTTTAGGAAATAAATTACAAAGGAACAAATT
>JABUQX010001555.1:0-25000 GCA_015478945.1 Trachelipus rathkii | reverse complement strand
TTGACGTGCCTTATTATGTTCAATTATGTTTTTAGATAGAACTATAGGCCGCAATCTCACTTTTATAATTACCCCATTATTAATAATTTTGAATTGGACTGAGCTGACTCAGTTCAAAACTTTGCGACATTCCAGATGGACACTTGACCACACACTACGTTAATATAATCATATAAATAACATCCATTCTGAACAGTGGCGACAAGAATATAACAAATTAATAAACACTCCAGGCAAAGACTGTACAGTGATAGTGAAAGAGTTCTGAAAATGAAACATAGTGGCTATCTAACATTCAGTTTTGAATTCTGCGTAATAATTTTTTTTAGTAAGCAAAACAATAATTGTGTCATAAAGAAAGTCGCTAGAGTTAGAATAGGCCAGGAACACAAAGGGCATTGACAAAACAAAAATAAAAAAAAAGCCAACAAAAAAAAAGGCCAGAAAAAAGAGAGAAGGAAAGAGAAAATTTCTCTTCCGTAACGGTGTTTGGTCCCTTCAGACCTAAAACATTTATAAACAGAACATCTGTCCTAAGAAAATATTATGGCGGAACAAAGAGCAAAGATCTCGCTTGGAACACGAGGAAAGAGGCAACCGCCCCACAAGGAAAGATGGATAGCAACCTCACTCACAACGATCTTATTCCCCGCCCAAAGGGAGGAGCCAACCTTCCGCTGCAGAGGCTAACGTGACTTCAAAAATTCCTTTAGTGGAAGTCAACTGCCACCATTCATGACCTCTGATATATTTCTTGGATACAGCAATCGGACATCATCTTTAACAATCTACCAGAAATGTAGAATAGGAATAGACAAAGTAAATTCTAGCGCCAATCCTACCAAAGTCGCCTGCTTGCTTCAATACATACCATTTAAAATAAAGCTATGAAGTATTGATAAACACCTTAAGAGATCGTACTTTTACCAACCACTCAAACAAAAGTCTCATGGACGTCATCAAAGGAGAATAGACGCGACTGAATTACCCAGTCAATTTATAGCACGGGTAAAGAAAGCCATAGGCAGCCAGAATTTTGAACAACTTGTTAAAAAACCATCCCCAATATCCGCAAATAACAACAATATCAATGAAAAGAGAGTTTAAAGACTAAATCTGAGTCGGTCGACGTACTAACATTTTACGCTAGCCGACCGCATCTATTAAAAAAGCATGGGGACTTGAAACACTCACCACATCCCGCCAGGGAAAACTAACAAACAAGGCCGTCAGCCATTGCTTTTGGCAGTCCCTCACAACGATCCTTACAACAGGTAAAAAACGATCTTTCTTGAATGAAGTTCAAATAATAAATTTTAACGACAAAAAGTACTATGTTCATACACATTAATTAATAATAATAATAAGAATAATAATAATAATTAATAAATTACTAATATATAAATAATAATAATAATATTAATAATAAAATAATAATAATAATTAATAATAACAATAATAATAATAATAAAATAATATAATAATGTAATAATAAATAATAATAATAATATAATAATAATAAATAATAATTAATAATAATATAATATAATACATCAATAATTATAAATTAATAATGTTACAATAAATCACCTAATTCAATAAGGAGGCATAAGTGTAATATGCATCAAAATCAGTTTTAATTACATTTAATACTAATGAGAACTCTTAATGACGTTGAATATAGACAACACAAGCAAGATTAATGTGTTTGAAAAATTAAATGATGGTTCTTGTTAATAAATCGCTAATAATTTGAAACCCTACTGAATATAAGCCAAGCTGAAATTGAACAATGAAATTCATGAAGATAACAGTGAGCAGTTGCAAATGTTATTTAATAAAAACTTAAATAGAAAATTAAAATTTGTTATCTCATATAAATACAACTTCATGTAAATTTTTTTTTTGGTTTAATTAATAATAAGTAAGAAGAAAAAGAAGAAGAGGAAAACGTCCTTCCTGAGATCCGAGAAACTTGTTTTTCCGTACAAGCTTAAAATTCTTGCCTGTGACCAAGGAGCTCACGCCGCCAAAGGTAAATTTAGCAGCAGAGAGAGGATTACCAGGACGCCGTCTTTTCTCCACAAAACTTTAAAACGTATATGGTTGTTTTTTATCAAAGTAATAAAGTAAATCAGAAAGTTTTAAAATTCTTGCAAGAATCCAATGTAAAAGGCAAAGTGCCAATTGCGGACAAGCCTCGATCACGCTCAGCACGCTGATAGAATAAAAACCTGCTTTTCTAAAGAATTTTCCGACTCACATTAGAAAGGTTTTCCAGTATCATTTAGTTACAAGCCTATCATGCCCGGATTTTTCTTTTTACAAAATTCCCTCTCTTCGTAGCTCTATATTCTATCCTATTTAAATAAACTTATTACATTTAAAGAAAGAATTACCGTAGTAACGCTTCTTCAACAAAGATTACTCGCTAAAATTCAAAACAAAAAAAAAAAAAAAGGTGGGAGGAGCCTTGCTTTCCTCTTAACACTCAAGGACCAAAATAACGATGGTAAACCAAAGGGGGTATCTCACTAAGAGTGAAAGTTCCTTTGTACGAGACCTTAATCTGAAAAAAGGAGTATTCCTTTCAACATAGAAAATACGCTACAAATGGGAATTACAATAAAGCATGGTAAAGAGAAGGTTAATCATGCTCCGGAAGTGGAGAAGGATGTTCAAATAATATGACAACAAATTTCTTCTTTTAAATTGTTTGGCTAAATAAGCAAATCTCCGAAGAGCAAAAAATGCGCGTTTTTTGAAAGATTTTGATTTGAAAGTAAGGAAATTGCATAAGATTACAAAAGCGACTAAAAAGCGGTAATGGATGAAGAAATTATGGTATATGGGTTTGCTGAGTTTAACTGACGGGGTTAAACAAAATTTATCTATAATGTCATTATATATGCTGCTAATATATAAGCTATTTCGTTCTTCTTCTACTATCGTACTGTTCTGTCTATGAACTTTCCTTTTCTGATTGCGTATTATGTACATTACGGTAAGTAGTTTTATACTTGCAAATAATTTCAATTAAATAAGCATAAGTTTCTTTGCCTAATGTTAGAAGTCTCTTATAAGAACACCGTTCGAGATCACGCAATTTTTTGATAATTAAGCCAATATTTTATGGTAATATTAATTTCTCGGAGAGTACCACTATGTAAGAGAGACTGACGTACCATATCCTCATAGTGTACCGTATACAACGTTTAGAAAATTAACATTACATGCTGGCAGGCCAACTTGAATCGTATGTAAGCATGGACTTATAATAGCCAATGAGAGGAAGTGAATTTAAAATTTAACGGCGAAGTGAGGCGTCTATGGAGACCCCTTCGGCGGCATTTGCCCGAAATCGTGACTGTGCTTTGAGATACGCGTAGGAGGGTGGATGTGGTGCTCCCAGCGATCTCCATAATACTCAATTATTATCACATGTAATAGCAATAGAGGTCCTTAATACACAGTCTTCTATCTATAAAGAAACTGTGTACTAAGTAACCAAATTAAGAAGATTAAGCTTTTGGCACTCGTACAAGCAAGACGCTTTAGAGTCAGTCGTAGGGCCAGTAAACCGGCTACTTAGCCGTTATATAATCGTGCTTATTAACATTGTTTATTCAATTTAAGTATATTATTGCCCTTATTGCAGTCTAATTAATTATTATTGACGTGCCTTATTATTTCACTTGTGTTTTTAATAAACTATTGCCGCAATCTCACTTTCACTAATTACCCACATTATTAATTAATTTTAAATTGGACTGAAGCTTTATCAGTTCATATATATATATATATATATATATATATTTACGAATAATATATATATATATCATATATATAATATATATTATAGTATATATAATATATATATATTTATATATATATATACTATATATATATTTATATATATTTATATATATACATATTATATTATCTACGCCATATATATATATATATATATATATTATATATATATATAATATATATATATATATATATATATATATATATATTAAATACTTAAAAATGATCAAGGAGTAAAAGAAATATCGTAACTTTTAACTGAAATTTTATTACTACGCCATATATATATATATATATTATATATATATAGTATATATATTATATTTAATATAAGTTTATATATATATATATATATATATATATATATATATAATATTTTATGAAAAAAAAGGAAATATATATTGTTTAGATACAATATATATATATATATATAATAAATATATACGGTATATATGAACTGATAAAGCTTCATCAATTTTAAGAATTACATAATAATGTGGTAATTATGAAAGTGAGACTTGCGCAATAATAGTTTATTAAAAACACAAGTGAAATAATAAGGCACGTCAATAATAATTAATTAGAATGCAATAAGGGCAATAATATACTTAAATTGAATAAACAATGTTAATAAGCACGATTATATAACGGCTAAGTAGCCGGTTTACTGGCCCTACGACTGACTCTAAATCGTCTTGCTTGTACGAGTGCCAAAATCTTAATCTTCTTAATTTGGTATAATACACAGTTCATTATGATAGAAGATTGTTATTAAGGACTCTATTGTTATTACATGATGATTAATAATTGAGTAATTTGTGGAGATGTGGGAGCACCACATCCACCTCCTACGGTATCTCAAAGCACAGTCCCGATTTCGGCAAGTGCCCGAAGGGCGGTCTCCATAGACGCTCACTTCGCCGTTACAATTTTAAATTCACTTCCTCTCATTGGCTAGTTTATAATCCATCTTAACTAGATTCAAGTGGCTGGAGCATGTCAGTGTTATTTCTAAGTTTGCTTATACGAGTACACTATGGCGATTATGGACGTCAGTCTCCCTTACATATGTGGTACTGGCTTCTGACGAAAATTATATAGCAATTAATAATTGTTAATTATCAGAACAAATTGGTGATCCTGGCAGTGCTCTATATAAGAGATTTCAACCATTAGGCAGAAGATAACTTAGGACTGATTTAATTGAAATATCTTGCATGCTTGGCACCCCTTTATAAACCTACTTATTGCTATTACATAATATGCAATAGAAAAGCGAAAGTTCAAGACAGAACAATACGACAGATAGATGGAAGAGAAATAGCTTACATATTAGCAGCATAATTTATGACCATTTTAATAAATTTGATTTATCCCCGTCATTTAAATCAGCAACCAATATACCAAAATTTCTTCATCCCATTACCTTTTAGTCGGCTTTACACTTATTCAAATTTCACTTTCAAATGCAAATTACCTACAGTAAAACGCAGCTTATTGTGTTCTGGAGAATTTGTTATTTAGCAGAACAATTAATAAAGAGAATTTGGTATTCTATATTGAAATCTTTCCATCCGGAGCAATGATTAACTTCTCTTTACTATGATTTCTTCTGATAATTTCCCATTTGTAGATGCGTATTCTATGCTGAAAGAATTCCCTTTTTCA
This sequence comes from Trachelipus rathkii, assembly GCA_015478945.1. Taxonomy (NCBI): domain Eukaryota; kingdom Metazoa; phylum Arthropoda; class Malacostraca; order Isopoda; family Trachelipodidae; genus Trachelipus; species Trachelipus rathkii. The sequence goes on along the minus strand of JABUQX010001555.1, from coordinate 19,519 downwards.
GGATTAAAGTCCGTTTACCAAAGTGCGACATGTTCGAGTCACTATTAAAGATGGGAATTTGAGGCGTTTACTGAATATTTTTTCCCTCTCCACACGCGTCATAACGTTAATATGTTTATTTAGATTAAACTGAAAGGCAAAGGCTCCTCCCACCTTTTTTTTTTTTTTTTTTTTGAATTTTTTAGTCGCTGGTTAATTTTTGTGGATGAGCGCTAATCTACGTATTATTTTGTCTTTACAATGTAGCTTTAGTAATAAGGTTTATTATTATATAGTGAGGTAATGTGGTATAGAAGCTACCCGAATGAGACGGGAATTTTTAGAAAATGAAAAACCTGCGGAAATTATATTCATGCATCATTAAAATACTTTTTGATGATGTTTATAATTGTATAGGGAAAGTTGCTTATTTAAAGCGTGTTTTTATTCTAATCAGCGTGGTCCCATAGTCCTACGTGTCGTGACTCAGGCTCGTCCGCCAACTTTAGAGCTAGGCCACTTTACCTTTTACAGTTGATGTCTTCAAAGATTTTTAAAAACTATCTTACTTGAACTCTTTGAAACAACAACCACTATATTTTTTAAATTTTCATCAAACTGTGCGTAAGACAAAGATATGTATCGATGCCTGGTACATACCAATACTACTCTGACTGCTAATTTAACTTTTGCCCAGCGGAGGACTTTCCGACCTAACGCCCAAAATTTTACACCTTGTACCGGAATAGACAATTGGTGTTGCTGGTATCTTCCGGTACAGGGACGTTTTTTTCACCCGACTTAGTCGCATTACCTGTTAATCTATTATATTTTAAGTTCCAATGGACCAAGAATATTGAAACCGTTGCAAATGCCATTTATTTGAATAAAAATTCATCCTTTCTAATACATTAACGTTATTTTTTTTTAAGTACATTTCGGCAACTTGCCTATTTATCTGTATGGTTTCATTATCAATATTCAGTTGGCGTATATTACTGGTTTTCTATAAGACGGAAATTATTCAACAGGAACCATCATTTAATTTTTATCCAACACATTGTTAAATTGGCTTTGGGTCGGATTATAATAATAAATTATTACGTCCATTTAGGATTCTCAATTATATTTATAATCTCCAATGAATGATTGTATTAATTACACTTAAGCTCCTTTATTGTACTATTGCTATGTGATTCAACATATATCTATTGTGTACATATTATTATATTATATATTTTATTTTATTATAATTATTATTCATTATATATTTATTATTATGTCATTATTATGATTTTACTATCATGAGTACTGCGATCTATTCTTCATTATTATTGATTTCTATTTAAAACGACGAAATTGCATGAAGACAAATTTCAGTCCATTAAAATATTTTTATTTTATTTATTATATTATTATTTTTATTCTTATTATATTATTATTATTGCCCCTTAATCACGCTGGAGTCTGATATACGAATTTAGTATTTGAAACTTTCATCATGAAGATAACGTGTTACCTTGTCCTTGTAATCGTTTGTGGAGGCGGACTGCCAGTGCGTTGTTGAACGTGCAACTATGTAGCGTTGGTTTCTGGCTGTGTTCATAAGATTAGGCACTCACGTTGTTGTGATATAGGCCACCACGGCCCCTTCATTCGGAAAACAAGAGACATGGTGCAGGAAAGACGCTGCTTTGTGAGATTAAGATTTCCCTGGGACTAGATGTATCGACTTGCGATTCGGTGATCTTCAAGTCGCATTTTTAAAGATGGCGCTGGTCTTCAGCAGGGAGAGACGCATACAATCTAGGGCTGCATATATGACGCAAATACGGCGACCTGCCGAGCTGCAGAGATGTTATAGTGTTAGTATAACGCTTTAGCTTTTGTCTCAAAATTGATGATTTGTATTCGTCGTGCGGAATATTGGGGCATGTTGTTTAACAGTTGGTTCGCATGAACAATTTGATTTTCATTGTCGGCTCGTTGTGCGGGGCCGGGCACTTATGGGGGGCCTTTTTTTTTATAAACACGCTCCGTGTGCTAAAATTGATGTGTACTGTGTACTTTGCAGCTCTCGAGTGAGGTATCCTCCTTTGGATGCCGATCTGCTATGGCAGATGAACCTGTGCTTGTTACTTGAGATTTCTTGCTGGTAACACTCTTGAGTCTCCTTAAATGAATGTAGTAATCACAATACTTTCATATGCATTATATTCTTCAAAGTGGTAGTATTTATTTGCAAGACGAGCAAGCACAAGGCGATTACGGGGTCTAGCTGGATTTTAGGTGAAATGCGCCGCTAGTAATTTGACTCTCGTCCTATGTACATTTTCTTTACTTTTTCGAATGCCTAGATTTTTAACACGAGATGTCCGATTCTGCATCTAGTAATTCCGAAAGAGTAGGAGCCAATGCTATGCATACCACGGAGCATCGAATAGGTGCAGATTGACTATTCCACCTTAAGATGATTTGGCTTAGCACGTGCAGGTTATCGTTCACGGTTTGCTGTCTTGAGCGTAGCGAAGAGACTCTCCTTCAAAGCACGTCTTCTTTCACAACGCTCCAAAGAGTCATTCTCGTATTACAGGCGGCATGGCGTTTTGGCCTGGAACCCCCTTATTTCTGGCGCGGGAGATACTAGGAATCGTTAGTGACGAAAGTGAGGAGGTTTGCCGCTCCTATTTATTATCTCCTCTCTTACTTTCTCGTGATGAGCTGTCTGAGGCTGGAAGGCGCCCTTCTTAGCTCCATCCGCGTGGTCTAACCACACATAACACTACTTGTGATGATTTAGCTCTTTGTGTTCCCCGCCCATAATATTTTCTTGGATGGATTTCTGTTGGAAACCCGTTCCCATGGACAATGTTGCTGTTCTTAGCATAACTGTTAGGTCGCCAGGGTACATGCCAGTGGTGTTACACTATATACGACCCGTTCGGAACGCCTCTGAGATCGTTATTTCCCTATTCTTTTTTTTCCTCTTGCTTCTCTTTTCGCTTTCCCAACTCATGGCCCCTTTTTTTCTTGTTGACTTTTTTTTTCGTATACTTTTGTAAATTCCCAATGACCCTTTTTGTATACCTGTCTCATATTCTTCAAATCTCTAACGTCTTGTCTTTATTATAACACAACTTTTCGTTGGGGTTACCTCAACAAAAAATTAATCAAGCAGGCAGAATAAAATGAATATGTTTTTGTAGTAAAATGAGAACTTTGTCTTTCATATCGTAATTTCGAATGGCAACTACTTATATACACTATACAACCTTCTGCTAATCTTGTGCACATATTATTATTGTCAACCTCCTGTATTCTAAGTTTAGTTATTATTGATATAGTCTCTTTAATTCGCCACGCTGTCTCAGAGGGGAGCTTTATTTATATATATTAAGGTATGTGCGGCTGTATAAAAGTGTTAAGCAATCTCTGGAGAATGTCGCCAAAGTTTGAGACTGATAAATTGTCTTTGCCCAGACATCGTGTTCATCGCAAAAAGTAGCCAATTCAACAGCTGATAATTCAATAATTTAAAGTGGTACACAACATGTTACGCTAACGCACTACGGCTACGCAACAAAGGTTAACACTAAGTTAACAATTGGTCAGACCGTATTATTACTATCGTCTGTGACGTCTATTTTTTATGGTTGAAATTAGAATTTAACGAGTATATACATTTGAAATAATAATAATAATGCCGCTCAGTCGATATAAAAAAAAAAAAAAAATCAAGAAAATTAATTACAAAAACGGAATTTCATATAAAGAATCTTTACTTAAATTGAATAAACAATTGTTAATAAGGCCGCGAATTATGTATACACGCTACGGTAGGAAATGTTTAACTGCCCTACGATATGACTCCTATAAGCGTCATTGCTTGTACGATGCCAAAAACTTAATCATCTTAATTAGGTTATTATCACAGTTCGATGTATAATAGAGATGTTATCTAAGGACTCTATTTGTTATCTACGATAGTGCATACTAATTGATATTTAGTGGACGATGTGGAGCACACATCACCTCTCTAGACACGGATATTCAAAGCACAGCCATATCGGCAAACGTGCCGCGAAGGCCGTTCCAAGCACGCTCAAATCTTTTCGCAAAATTTTCGTATTTTATGAGTTCTCACGCGAAAATATGTTTACGAAATTCGACTCCTCCTCACTCTAATTGGCCCCAATCCCGATCTTTAACCTCACCCCTCAATTCATTGACATTAGATTCAAGTGTAGTAGTGCCAGGCAGACCAAATACCAACGTATACTGCAATCTTCGTGTAAGGCTAGGATGGAGCTTTAGTTGGTAGAAAATAACAGTTAGATTATAAACCGAGCTTATAGAGATAGTAAGAGTTCGTTGGCAGAATTTACCAATGTCGAGAACGTGGCCCGAATCAGTCGAGGTCATTATTACAGTTTAGAGTTTCATGTACTCTTGACTGAGAGAAGAGTTAAACGTAGTGGTAGTCATATTACACATTATAGGATCCATAGTGTGGTTTATAAGGATAATTGGAGTGATCTCGAATGGATACGCCCTAGGGATATGTGCTAGTGTAGTAGGTGTTAGCGATTTTATGAGTTCTCCACCGCTTGACTTTCATAAGTGTGATATGTAAACTATATTTGGCTTTTCCTCATGTGAACACATTCCTTTTTAACGAAGAGTGTATTACGGTATGATAATAGAGTAAAATATATATAATTACTAGATAGTTAATGATTCCGCTACTACTACTCTCATTACCCAACCTATTATTAATACTATATATTTTAAATTTCGAAGAGTCATAAATAGAAGAAGTCATAGACTGCCCATACCAAAAGTTTCTAATGTCTTTATCAGTAGATCGATGACAAAATATTGTTAGTAAATCCCCGAATACAAAAAACTAAGTAAAGGTATCTCATCCTTTAGTAACTGAGAAAAAGGCCATCTTTCCTCCTCTCTAAATTATGAAGCAGTACGGGAAATCTGTAGATGTACAAGGAACTGCTTTAAATACATTGGTGAAAACTTCTGTTTTATGATTATTCCGTTTACAAATAACACATTGGGTGTAATTGAATAGTAAATGAATCTATTGTTATATATTTATAGTAGAAGGTATAAGATACAATAGACTATATTGTTAGACCTACTCATAATATACTTTACCGCACATACCGACAGGTCACGTCTCAAGGAAGATGATTGCTACGAAGTTTTCACTCGAGCAAACGTCTCTTTGATGGTTATAGCCAACAGTATGCAATTTTATACAATGTACAAACTGATTTGCTACAGAAATTAGGTCACAACACTTAACCATGGCCACATCGAGGTGAAGACTGAAACAAAAACAGTTTATTTTGAAATAACAATAATAGATACTTAGATCTTAGTATTAACTCGCACGCTCTGAATAAAAACGAAGTTAAAATTAAAGAGTCGATTTTGCAATATATTATCATTACATTACTAAAAACTACTCCTAACTGGCAAATATGATTAACTTTTAGTTTACCGTATTTTTCGATTCATGGTGCTATTTATCTTTTAGTTAGCAAAGTGAGTAAAAGTTCTTCTTATATTGGTTGTAAATGCTTGATAGCTGTGAGGTGAGTTTTATCTACTATATCCGATTGCCAGAGCAAAAGTAATTTTAGTGAGCACTACGCAACGACACGTTTTTGTTTTCGTTCTTAAGATTGATCAGTTATGAAATCTACGACAAGACATACGTAGAGGTAACACCTTACCATTTGCCAAATTGCAGCAACTCCAACAATACATTCAAACACTCTACACACACATACAATAACAAGACATGTACAAAGCGAAAGAGATTGTCGGCATAGAGTTAAACATATACATAAATGTCCCTGAAATCCTTTAAAATTAATGCACTGAACACATCCCTTAGAATTAAGTATAAAAAAATTGCTATACAATTATACCATTTACAATTCCAAAAACCCAAACTAAAAACTAAACACATTTAATTTCACTGCCTAAAAAGTTCGAACAATTTAAACTACAACTAAATGAAAAAGAATGTGAGGATAAATATAAAGCTAAGCATAAGTTAAATTTAATCTATGTAACCTAACGTAATATATGTTATATCTATAAATAAACAATAATATTATAAACTTTGTTTATACTATGTTATTTGCCTAACTTGAAAAATAAAAACTTATACTAACAAACTTCAACCTACACTGCCTAATAGCTTTTAATAAAGGCCTCCATCCCTCCTAACAAGAGAAAAACAAAAAAATGAATAAAATAATTATATTATTAGAGAAGCTATAGATATAATTTGAACTTGAAAAACGTTTTAGTCTTAAAATTTCCAAATAACTCTATCGAATATACGATAAAAAAGTCACATCCGAACTAAATTAACATACACATCAATTAATACACTGGTCACTAATTTACATCAAATAGCAGGCCTCAATTTATAATACTCAATTAAAGATTTTTAGAAGATAACACACACCCACAACTATCTGAACAACAGATCAACCTAAAGATACAATTAAAGTACCCAAAAGAAACCTATTCTAAATGTATTATTAGATAGATATATAAAGGAGAAAAAAATCTTTAACTTTTAGTCTCGTATTTAAGAAAAAATGAAAAGAGGCAGATATTTTTCTGAGTTATATGTTTAACACGTAAATTATGAAAAAGAAATATTTGACCAAGTTACTAGCATTAGTCATCAATACAATTTATGAGCATGAAGCCTCTTTTTCAATAGGTTTATCATTAGATAGTTAATGATAAAGAATAATATAGATAATTTTAGCACCACTCACGGTAAGTCAGGGAGTAACGGAGGATCGGAAATCCCATTGGTAGCGATAAATGTTTTTGAAAATAGTTTCTAATCAATGCAGTGACATACAAATTTCCACAAGCTTTTGGTAGAATGTAAATTTTGGTGTTTCCTGAATAGGGGTTTTTATACGTTTTTTCCTTAAAGTTTTTTCATATTTCTGACATTTTCAATAAGTTTTTATTTGGAAATTGGCGAAGTTAATGTGGTTGGGTAATCCACCACAACACACACACCAACCACACACACACCACACACACACGCAACACACACACACACCAATACATCACACATTTTTGAAATTCATATTATAATACTATGTATAAGATAATTATATATACATATATTATTAATATTATCTACTTAAGTATTAATATGATAATATAAGTAGTATTATGAGATAGTATATATAATATATAAAATTATGATAATAACAATATATATTTACAAAACTAGCTTGGCATAATATATATAATTTATATTATATATATTTATATATATATAGTATATATATAGTATTATAGTAATAAGATAGTATAGATATATATATATTATAGTACGAATATAGACGATTATATATATATTATATGAATATATATTATAATAAGATGTATATTTATATATATATGTAAGTTATAATTATTAATTTATATATTTTAATATATATAATACTAATGTAATATAATATTACATACTAATGAGGTGAAATTTAATATATTAAGTATTTGTTATAATATTAAATATTATATAAATAATATCCCGGGTGGCTATTAATACCAGGGTGGCGTATGGTGAGACAATATCTTACCTATGGTACCTCCCAGAAATAAGTGAAAGTTAATATCATATCAGCAATCAACATTATAGTGTTCCTACGAAATGGAAGTCTATAATATATAAATAAAGTAGTTGGTGTGGATTAGAATTTAGGGCTAGAATGCAAGACATTAACAAATTGATACGGTATCAAATAAAATTTAAATTTGGACGTTCGATATGGCTTATTTTTCACCCATTACTTCAGTTCTAAAAAATATTTAGATCTATAGGAAATAATATAAATTATATAAACTTAAACAATTGATTAATAAAATTTAAACAGAATGAAAATAATATAACTTCATTAATATAATTATTTAAATACACCATATTAAAATTTAAAGTATTACATTAGAGAATAGGAAACAATTATTGATATGATAACTAATATTTAAAACTTTAATATTAAATTTCGAATATATTAGTATAAAATATTACAGAAGTTAATAATATAATATATAATATTAATGTAAATAATTTAATTATTATATACAATATATTTAATATATTATAGTTAATATATTTAATATAATATATACTTATATATTATAATATATTTCATTTTAATTTTTTAATGATATAAATTAATATATTAATTATACTTAGAGTTTATATATAACCTAATATATATAATTAATATTACGGAAAGTGAGTATTATTAGACATTTTTACCCCGGAAAATAAAAAAATAAATACTACTACTAACTATTATTAATAATATTAATTACTTACCTTATAATATTAATATTAGTTAATATTATTATATCATAATTATAGCATAGTTATGTTAGTTATGTTTTATACGCGTTATAGCTATAATGCATTAGTTCAATAGTTAAGTTATAGTTTAGAATTAGTACAGTCTAGTTACGGGTATAGTTAGAGGGTTATATATATAGCTGAAGTAAAGGTGCCTCGCGTCTGAGTTATAAGATTGAGTAAGTTTATAGTCTATAATATGATTTAGTTAGTTATTAAGTATATATAGTTATTAAGTCATCGTTGAGTTAGTATTATTATGAAATATATCTCTCGTTTGTAGTATAGTTTTCAATTTAATATTTAAAAGTTAATAACCATAGTAAAGAGTCCACTATAAGAGTTATTTATCTTAATGGTAATAGAAAGGTCTCTATGATTACCTGATATACGGTAGATTTCACTTCGTATTTTTGTGAAGTTGCTAGTTATAGACAGTTGGAGTTAGTGTGTAGTTTGGAGAACCTATACTGGGGCCCCTATTCTATATAAAATCTTACCACCTCTATTGATTCTTTAGTAGTTGATAACGACTTTTTCTTATAGCATCGGGTTTTCCTGAGCTCAGCTCTGAGAAGATAATAGCCCAAAGAGAAAACCATAGAATATTACTACACTAGTGAAGTCGTATAGTTATATATAAACGCGTACTAAATAAATCATGACTAATAGCAAAAAGAGTGAAAAACTAACGAGAGACTAGTAGAGCCGAAAATCTAAAAACTTAAGCTAAAATAGTATATGATTATAATTGGAATAAAGATATTATTTATCTAATAAGAGGCTTAAAAATATTATTTTGTCATTAGCACATGGATGAGAGCTGATAAACCTGTGCGAGTGTAGTAATGGTTGTCATCCAATGAGTGACATTAGTACGTGTAAAAATAACATCACTTCAATTAGATACAGGCAAATTAGACTAAATTCAAAAATTAAATAAATGAATTAAATAATAATAATAAAATAATAGATAATAAAAATTTAAATAATGAATGTAAACAATGAGATAAAGAGATGTAATAGATATTGATAGAATATAAAATTTAGGAAGTCGACAAAGAGAGGTTGCCAATTTATCGAATGGAATAGTAGATAATTATCAATAGCCATTCAGACGTACAATAATATTGTATTATCAAGGACATTCAATAACTAATTGTATTTATTGTCTTAGATATATGAATGATTTACTAAAATTAAATGAATAATTAAGGATACTGAATGACAATAAATTCTTCTAAGAGACAATGAGAAGCGTGTTTCGAAAGATTTTGTGCCGATTTAAATTATGTATTCATAAGTTCTATTAGAAATATGATGTCAGAATCTGCTTATTAAATAAATAATGATATGATAAATATAAATGGAATATAATTCTGATAAAAATAGGAATGAATTGTGAAAATAAATAACTTAGATTCGATTCTATTACGATTTCGCTCTCTCGAGTAAAAAAATCATAAGTTAAATGTAATAAAGGATTAACTGACTTGTTTATTCGCTCACCTAACGTGTGTACTAAACTAAAACTCATATCTTATTAACTACTTGAATTTAAACGTCTAATCTCCCATAAAAGCCTAATAGCTCAGAGAGAGAAGTTAGATCTAAAGAGTTAATAATATAACTTGAAATAAGATTTGATATGTAATACCAGTAAAAATTAGTATCATCTGCGTTGCAGCAAATAGGTAGCTGGATAAAAGTGAGAATGATGATGGAAAGGATTGTTTGTGTGGAAAATATAAATAATATATAATAATAAATCAAATAAAAATTTTAATTTAAAAAAATGTGAATAGAAATGGATTAGTGAAATAGGTCTAAGTGTCTACAACTAGTGTGTATTATTTATGTATAGGTACTGTTTTTTATATGAGTATAGTAATTATCTAATTTAGATGTTACTGACGATTAAGGAGTACGAATGAGCATATAATGCAAAAGTAGAAAAAGAGTGGGAGATAAGATAAGCTCAGGATAAAAACGGAGAGATCTTCGAGACAACATATTTAGATAGCTTATGCAACACCCGCTTCAATAGCTATGTCAAGGACCTAACCAGTTTATATTGTAATATGGAAGCTCAATAACGCATAATCTTAGCTAATTCTATTGTATATATGCATAAAAAACAGAATGTAGATGAAAGTTATCAAAGCAATCTGGTGCTCCAGCCAAATTGGTAGGTTGAGAGACAAGTTTTAGATATGATTAGAAGGTCAGAATTGGCAATTGGATATAGCTGTGAAGGCTAAGTGTGGTAAGAGCAATTAGGAACAGAACTGAACAGATTACGTAATTCAGATTGTTTCTGTTGTGGTAATTGAGTGTTTCACTCAAGAAGAGAATTTGTCAAATAGTACTAAAGCGTCATTGCAGAAGAGGGAGGTAAAAACAGGATTTTGTTTCATAAGTTATATCATATTCCTACTCTATAGCCCTCATTAAATTTTCAGATTGATTGGTTTCCCCAGCTGACCGAATGAAATGTTTTTAAACTTAATGTTTGTCTGCTTACAGATAATTACTACTAGGCGTGAAAATTAGATAAAGTATGGATCTGGTGGTTTGAACCCTATGCAAAAATGAGACACAAATTAAGATATTAAGCATCTACATCTTGGACAATGGAGGGTAAAAATATGAACTGCTGGACTTAGGGGGTGTTATTCAAGAGAGAGTCATTGGATGAGAATCCCAGATTATATATATAAAAAGAAGTTAGTATATTTCTATAAGCTTTGAAACGACGTTTTGAAACGAAATATGATGTAGCAAGCAGATGTTGCAAAAACCCATAGTTGTGTTTGCGTTCAGCTCTACCATTGCAAACAAACATTGATTTGGTTCGCAAATTTTAAATTAGAAATCACTTAAATTTGGAGTACTCCTATCTCCGAACGCTGACAGTATAAAAGAACTAGCTAAATATACGATGTGGAGAATTGGAGGTTTGTGAATATTCAAACGACAAATCCTATTTCAAAATGATTTGAAAGTGATAAAGATACAAGGCGAGTAACAAGAGACTATTTTAATCAGATTCTTCCAAATGAATAATGATGGCAGCGACAGATTTAATTGGCTGACCTGCAAGGAGTATTTGGTCAGTATTGATTCCTTGGATGTGTATGACATGGACAAAACACATTGGTTATAGTAATATGTGAAAAGGGAAAGACGAAGTGATTATAAAATGTAAACTTTCTCGTTACAGATCTCTACAAAAAAACAAAATCGTATATGGTCTTCGTTTACAGAATATTTCTAGCATGTGTGTGTAAGCTTCGGCTTATTGAATAAATCCGAGCCGAAACTTACATAATAGTGAGTGGATTACCAAAGAAAAAAACCCGATGAAAGATACAACTTGCGCTATCCATTTGTACCAGCTTAAATGTCTTCGAGCTATAATAGAGTTCCAAACCTACGTTCAGCAACTAATATTCAAAAACGAGGTTTATTTATTTAATCTCGCCTATCTATATTAATCCAAAGTTACCATAACTTACAGTATAACATAAGGATTCTCAACGCGGTAAAAAAATAGACAACTCATATTATGAGACCAGTTGTCAGATATTTTCGTCACTTCAAGTATTTCAAATTGATTGTTAGAAAATAAAGAGGATATAGACCTTGGAAGTAACCTGTGATTACTGAGTACTTGCCAGACAAGATGAGTTTATCAGGTCCCTAATTCATCTACCCAAGAACGGGCTATCATGTGTCTCTCTATTCGGTGATTAAAAGAAACTTTTAGTGCCCAAAAAAAAACGATAATATGAAATTTGAGAGCGAGGTTTTTTTTCGACTTTTGCACTTGATCGATTAGATCACTTGATATTATATATGCAAAATAAAAGATTAGTTAGATAGAATCAGCATGGTTATCTTCTAAAAGCTAGCAGTCCAGACATGATCTGGTATAGTCCATAATATACTGAGCGTTCTTATCAAAACTTACTAAGCATAGTGATTCGGTTAAGATAATGGATTGCGAAAGAATATCCCTCTACCTAATTAGAGCAATAGACCCGTCTTCTGGCAATTCACCAATAGTGTAGTTTGGTGTGATTTTTATAAGGCAAGGACTTTATAACAAGGTGGAATATTCAGATTTGCTCTGCACATTCCTGAAAATTATCCTGATGGTGATGTTCCATTTGTGTTCTTTGAGACATTAGCTTTTCATCCTTTGATGGAACCTTAATCTTGCTAATTGGAGATAAAGTAAGACTTCCCAACAAGTGACGAAGAAATGTCCATCGTTTGTGACAAGCTTTGTTATATTAAAGGAGAATTTTGTTTATAAAATTAAAAAAGTTAATCTGTTAAACCCCAGAAGCTGCGATATTGTATGCAAATGACCAAAGTTTGTCTAAATCGCGAATATTAACTTTTGTTAAAATAGTCAAGACCAAAAATTCCAACCTCTTAAGTTGGGTGATCTTTCAGCGCCAATTTTTTCCCAAGACCAAGCCAAACACAAGTCTAGAGAGGAGCTTAAATCCGCAGAAAAAAGATTTGATGATTCCTGAAGATTCACAAAAGGACTGTCTTGGATTCAGGGAGGGGTCTCAAAATATTATTTTCAAAGGAGCTCGTACCTTCCGACATAAATGTATCCTTTTTTAATGGTGTATCCTATTGGTTTTACTTAGAGTTTTAGAATTATATATATATAAGTATTATATTATATTATAATATATATATATATATATATATAATATATTAATATTTATTATATATATTATATAGATAATAATAATATATATATATATATATATATATATACATATATGATGATCGTTTCTTTTTCTTTATACAGGCACAAATATATTTTTATAGATTTAAAAATTTTATTTCAATATATTGTAATAAGGTAGGTTTTTTATACATGCTATGAAGCCAAATTTAAAATAGACTGTTACAGAACATTAATTTGGGTACTGTGCTTTCCCGATCCAGCCCCAGCACTTCAGTATATGACCTGTCACATGCGTCTAACTTAAGGCTTCTGCCTTGCCCCTCACTTTTCAAATAAATTATTGCAATAATCTCCATCCTCTTCTCACAATAGTTTCGCTATAGTAGTGGCTGGGTTGGTTCCCCCCACCGGGGGGGGGCCCTTTTTTTGAAAAAAAAAAACCCGCCCTTTTAAACATCATCCATTTTTTTGTTTTTTTTTCTGCCCCACCCCGCCCAATAATCTTTCCATTCCACTTTTGAAAATAAAACAATAAAAAAGCGATGGCTCGCGCACTAGACTTGAAGAAATTAGTGCGAACATTCTGTGATGCAAAGAGATGAAGGGATAATGAGCATTTAGAAGACAATTAATGTCAAAAATTGTGTTATGAAAAAATGAACAAAGGTGTCCTCGATGGTTTACTTGTAAGTTTTTGCTTTACTTTACCAATAAACAGTATATGTGTATAAGTTGTTTTTAAAAACTGCGCATCTCTTGTACATCATATAATTATATATACTATACCTATATACCCCTATAACCCTCCATATCTATACCTATATACCCCCCCTACTCATACCTATATACGGGGGGGATATAATATAATAATATACTATATATATATATATATATATATTATATATATAATATATTTTATTTTTGTAGGTAGTATATAGGGGTGAGTGAGGGTAGTATAATACTACCCTATAATTAATATATATTATACCTTTTTCATCTCCGCTCACATCACACTCTGGTTCTGAATGGCTAAACTTGTATTTTTCTTTGATATTTACAAGAAAATATTTTCACTCAAGTTCCAAAAACTCTATCCACCCCGTCCATGACAAGGGGGCGCACACAAATAAGTCGCGGCGGCGGGCGTAACTGACCTTAGTACGCCACTGAGTAGTCAGGATAGTCGTTGCTAATTCTGGTATTAATTTGTGCCTTTTTTTGAATTCTCTCCAATTTTCTATATCCTTTTAGGTCATGAACTCCAAAAACTTACTGTGTATTCCAGATGAGGTCTAACTACTGTTTAATAGAGAGGAACTGTTATACTTTTCGATTTATATCAGAAGTTTCTGGCAATAAAGCCTAGAGCTTTATTTGCTTTCTTAACAGCTTCAGCACATTGTTTCGCAAACTTTAAATCCTTATTAATTAATACCCCTAGATTCTTTTCCTCCCTGACAACTTTAAAAACTGAGTCACTCTATTTGTAACATCATACTTCCTTGTTCCTACTTCCAAAATGTATAACCTTAGATTTATCGGTATTAAATTTCATTTGCCATGTTTTTGACTAATTTACAATCTTATTCAAATCGCTCTGGAGTGATTGATAATCTTTCTCACAATTTATACGGTTTCCAAGTTTCGTGTCATCAACAAATTTCGAGACATTGCTTAAAATATCATGATCTATGTCATTTACATATATAATAAACAGTATTGGACCCAGGACAGTTCCTTGGGGTACACCACTAATAACATCAGCCCATTCTGAGCGCTAACCATTGACAACAACTCGTTGTCATCGGTCCAATAACCAATTTTTTAATCCAATTTAAAAACCTTCCTCGAATACCGGGAGCTCTTAGCTTTTCCAATAATCTTTGATGAGGGATGGTATAGAATGCCTTTTGAAAATCTAAATAAATGACATCATAAGATTTGTAATTATCTAAATCGTTAATAGCTACATTAAAAAATTCTAGTAAATTTGTTAAGCATGGTCTATTTCATCTAAAACCGTGTTGGGAATTCTTGAGCAATTCATGATCTTCAAGATGTGCAAGTAACCTATTAGTTAGTATTACTTCAAAAATTTTACGAACTATAGAAGTTAAGCTAATTGGTCTGTAGTTATTCGAGAGCTTACGATCTCCTTGTTGTTGAAAGAGTGAGGGATGGTAGTGAGAGTGCAAAAGTTGTAAATTTGCAAATGGATCGTGGGGTAAAACTATTGGAGAAGGCGATGCGTGGCGAGGAGGGTTGTTGGAAGCCAGGAGGGTAATACTCCCACTTCAACCACCCTCTTCCCCTCGCACTGCGCATCGGATAAAAACCATGCTGCGTCCAGGTGTATTTATTTATTAATAACTTATCAATTTGGAAAGCAACTTCCTCTTCTAAAATTTCAAATGTATCTATCCGTATGAAAATCCCGTACGTCTTTCATGTTACGAACATTATCTCGGTTTTCTTTCGTGAATACTAAGGAGAAAAAATTATTTAAAATGTTTGCCACATCGACATTGTTCGACTTTAGGTTTCCGTTATTGTCCAATAATGGACCAATTGATTCCTTAATGGAATGAAGAAGAAAAGAAGAGAAGAAGAAGAAGAAGAAGAAGAAGAAGAAGAAGAAGAAGAAGAAGAAGAAGAAGAAGAAGAAGAAGAAAAAGAAAAAGAAAAAGAAAAAGAAAAAGAAAAAGAAAAAGAAAAAGAAAAAGAAAAAGAAAAAGAAAAAGAAAAGTAAAAGAAGTTCTTAATTAATAAAGCTAAAACATTTTTTAATGTTGAGCTCAAAGTTACCAAGGCAAAGTAGAGGCAAAACTAAGAAGGCTGTCCAACTCCAAAAACAAATGCGGGGCTTTGATTTGATATATGGTATGTATATCACTCTAATAGTGGGGGGGACCCCAACAAGGCGGGGCATGCGGGGCAGTTAGTTTTGCCACTGATTTGAAAGGTATATTTATATTTGTTCATTGAATTGCTTTTTTCATCTTTTTCACTTTTTTATTCGTTGCTTTTAATGTTCACTCCTTCTCTCTCCCACTCCAGCCCCTCCCTACCTGATTCTAAATAATAGGTAAAAATATTAAAAAAAAAATATATATATATATATAAGAAATCATTTTGAAATCATTTAAACATTTGAAACGAAACAATGTTTTTTTTATTATTATTTTACTTTAGCTTAATATATCTGTTCACAAGATGACAAAAAAATTTGATATAAAAATTTTCAACTCCGAAAAGACATTATTCAAAAGAAAAAAAAAAGAAAGTTGTTTCACTATATATATTTTTTAATAATAAAATAAATAATGATTATAGTTGACATTTTTTGTCACTTTTTCGCTGAGACAATTTTGTCAGTGACTCGTTCAAAATAGATCTAAATTCACCAAGAATAAGGTGTAGAATCTTCACCTAAATCAGCAAAATTAATAACAAGGTTTTAATCAAACTCGATTTAAATGTCTTTTGAAAGTTCTCTTGTATTTCTGTAATTGTCGAATTTTAAACCTTCTTTATTGGATAAAGTTTGGATTAAACATCAAGGATTTAAGTTGATCCAATCAATTTTCTCTTTCAAATAATTAAAAAATGGAAATAAAAGTATGTTTTCAAAAAGAAATTTTTTTTATTGTGTTTCAGTAAAAATACTTGTATCGACTTCGCAGCAGTCAATGCCCAGTTAGAATACAGTTATTCTAATTTAGGCACGTTAGAAATTACATCTGCATGTTAAATTTTACTTTTTCAGAATAATTTTTTAACTGGATACGCTAAATTTCTACTTGCTAATTAAAGTTTTCAACAGTATTAAGGAAAGAGAAAAACTCACACGATAGCTGAGGGGCTGATATTTCCATGCACTAAGAAATTGCTTGACTTATGCTAGGTACAGACGCAGATACAAAACTGCAACAGTTAAACCTGGTCTAATGGCAATTAAACGTCGGATTATTTTTATGCCTGATGACATTTTATCCCATGTCATTAAAGAAAGCAAAGAAACACCTGGCGAATTATTTAGCATACACTGATGTGACTCAATTATCTCAAGTTCTTACATATGCACGGTACATTATGGGTGAAAATATAAAAGATGAATTTTGTTTCGCAAACCACAACTGCCTCTGATATTTTCAGTTAAAACAATAAATTCTTTTTGAAATATTCTTTAGAATATAAAAATTTGTGAGGTTTGCTCAGATGGTACTCCTATTATGTTTGGTTGTAAATCTGGTTTCCAGACTCTTGTTCAAAATGTATCCCCAAATGAAACTACAGTCCATTGTATGGTCCATCGGTAAATATTAGTTTCTAAAACTTTTCCTTCCCCTTTGATCAGAACTTTTAATAGAGCAGTAAATACCGTGGATTTTGTAAAATCTAAAGCACTCTCTACACGTATCTTCCAAAATTTGTGTTAATAATTAGGTGTCATGCATGATGTATTACTGTTTCACACATAAGTAAGATTGCTGTCAAAAGGAGAGCTTTAGAACGAGTCTTCCAACTGAGAAATGAGCTTAAGATACATTTTAGTGCTTATAATAAAGTTGAATTAGAATTTTTATTTACTGAGAAAAATAGAATTATGAAAATTTGCAAATCTGGTTGAAATTTTAAAGCTTCTCAATAGTCAATACTGTTAATGTATCCCTACAAGGCTGCGACTCAACACTATTTGAATTATTAGAGAAAATAGATTCAATCAATATGAATAGAGAATTTTGAGAAAAGAAAATTAATCCAAAGAAATTACGGTATATATGTTACCAATTTTGACAACCATTATATATATATATATATATATATATTATAATATATATATATATATATGATAAAAATACCCCTATTGAGTAATTCACCTTGCTGGGATTTGAACCCGGGCTCTAGCATGTAAACACGTATATGCTTGACCACTACACCACGATGAGCTAAAAGAAGAACGCGAATAATCTTCCTGACCAAGACAGGACATGCCGCGCCCTTCCCGCTCACACCGGGCGTAGGGTCAAGAGCACCGCACAAGGTGAAATACACTCAGTAAACCGGGGGATTATATTGTATTGATAAGATAAACTGCACTCTCCCTTCTCACACCGCAGTATCAATAAGTATTGATAAAAAACCCTTTCTGAGCTATTCACCCTGCTGTGATTGAACCTGGGCTCTTAGCAGGTAAACGCGTATGTTGCTTGACCACTACGCTACGATGAACTAAAAAAAGAACGTGACAAATCTTCCTGTAGGGAATATAAGCTCATCTTGGCGTAGTGGTCAAGCACATACGTGTTTACCTGCTAGAGCCCGGGTTCAATCCTAGCAGGGTGAATTACTCAATAGGGGTATTTTTATCAATACTTATTGATACTGCGGTTTGAGAAGGGAGAGTGCAATTTATCTTATCAATATATATATATATATATATATATATATATATATTATATATATATAATATATATATATATATACTATATATATTATATATATTATAATATAGTTATATGATATATATATAATATATATATATAATATATATAAATATATATATAATATATATATATATATATATTATATATCTATTATATATAATATATATATTATAATATATATATATAATGAAAAGTAAGATTAGTAAAAAACACTTCCCAACATTTATTTCAGTATTTAATATAGACAGGACGTTTCAGGTCTCTCTTCTCTCACATCTTCAGTTAAAATCATTAAAACAACATTAAAAATACTAAATTAGTTATTAATTATTCAAGTACTTAAACAAAATAAATAAAATAACATAGAAATTAAAAAGGAAAAATAATTTTTACAAAATAAAATAGACGACTACAATATTGACAAAAAGTGCTTAAATACTAAAGGGTATCATAAGTTACTTGGTTTGTTAATGAATATTAGAAGGTTAGTTTTTTTTTATAATAATAAAAAAAGGAACTTGACTGTTAAAATATTGAAATACATAAACAACTGAACATTTAGGTTACAAACACAAAGATGTAAGAAATAATATATTGAAACGTACAAGGTAAAATAATGGAAGTAAAAGAATACATTAAAATAAACTTAGTTAAAGAACAGTAAAAGTTTGAGTTTCATTGTCTATATGTATTTTTCGATCCAGAATCCCCAGGGGACACTATGATTTTAAAGTTGTCTTTTTTTTCCATAGGATGGTTCTTTTCTTGTGAATGGTTTCTAATCACAGTGTTCAGGAGATGTACAGTTAAATGATCATGATTGGTTCTCTCATGGGATACACTCAAGTGCTTTGAGACCCTTAGCTGAAGTAGTTGCAAGCCTGTTTGGTCCACATAGCGAGCAGACGTTGGACACTTTGCAAGCAAAGTAAACTGTTTAATCACCGAAGACTT
>JABUQX010001554.1:10000-20000 GCA_015478945.1 Trachelipus rathkii | reverse complement strand
GCTTTAAAATATAAACGTTATTCTTTTTTATCCGTAGCACCCTGAAAGGTCCCGAGTATCTCTCTGACAGTTTCCCTACATTATACTGTTGATTTCTTATTAACACGGCCCTTGCCTTGTGGAGATCTTTCGGAACAAATATATTTTTATTTTTATACACAACCTGTGGGGCCAGAGGCCTACGCATTAAAGCCACTAGTTTCTTCAAATAGGCACTTTGACTGACTGTGGCACTGAGTGCCTCCTTCTGTAACAAGCTTCCTGGCACTGATAGATTTTGGCCAAACATAAGAACACTGGGAGTGACCCCTTGGTCATTTAGAGGGCTAATTCTCAAACAGTACAGTGCCCAAGGTAAAATTTCAGGCCATTTTAACCCTTCATTCTCCCTATCATTAATCATACACCTTAGTGTCACTATGAGAGCTTGATTTAATTTTTCCGCCAGTCCATTCGAACGAGGGGAGTTAGGCGTCGTGATAATATTATCTATGTTGAGTAGGTTACACACGTCATTAAATAACTTGGCAGTGAACTGGCTTCCCCGGTCTGAGATGAGCCTTTTTATAGAGCCACAGAACGGAAAAATTTCGCCCACTAACACATTTAATACCGAGTCGACCGTCGCCTGTCTAAGAGGGTAGGCGAAGGGATACTTACTAAATCTGTCGATAAAAACAAGCAGATAATTGAACCCCATACTGTAGGGTAGCTTACACAAGTCCACATGAAGGGTGTCAAATTTCTCCGAGACCTCCTTAAACCTGCCGAATTCTGGAGATATCCTTCTAACGCTTTTGTTTTTTTGACAGACATCACAACTCTGTATAAATTTCTTTACTCTACTATGCATAAATCTGAAGGCGAAATCCGCTTTCAGAATGGTCAAAGTCCGTTTAATTCCCAAGTGATTTGTATTATGTATTTTCTCTATGACATCATCCACCAGATTTTCCGGTACTAATATTCTAGCTGTGCCTGTAGAGATGTCAACCGCCAAAGACAGCTCCTTGCCCCGATGGATGAACTCCTTGTAACAGGCCTTCAATCCACTAGTTTTCATTCCCCTTATCAGGTCTTTTATATAACTATCAGTTTCTTGCTCGATAGCTATTTCCCTGAAATCTACACCATCCTGCATTTTCTTCATCATCCCACTTAACCCTTTTTTACTGTATGTTATAGTATTTATCACAAAATCATCAAAGTCATTATCATCACCAGCTTCGCTACTATTATCATTGCCACTATTATTACTATTATTATTATTATTACCACTACTCACTACGTTACTACACTACCGCTTTTTATTATTATTATTATTATTATTATTATTATTATTATTATTTTCATTATTATTATTATTATTATTATTATTATTATTATTATTATTATTATCATTATTATTATTATTATTATAATACTCCAGTAAGTCTTGTTCTTTTAACGTTCGATTTAAAGGACTTAACCCTTCCCCAATGGAATTCTGAGAATTCCATTCACAAAGCTCTTCCTCCAATTGTAACCCCGTTTCCATGGCAATTTCTTTTGGCCACGCCCACTCCTCATTTTCTATACAAGCTAATTGCAATTGCAATTCCCCAGCCTCTATAATCTTATCTCTTTCGTTAGCCAATTCTGTCAAAATTATCGCCAATTTATTTTTAGCCTTAGAGACCAATTTAAACTCAACGTCAAAATTTGCAATGGCATTCAATAAATTTATCTCCCGAATATTATGAACTTTTGTAGCACTCTTTTTTGTATAAGCTGTGATTAACCCATTGTTGCTGGTACAGATATTAACTCTCCTATTTGCAATTAAGTAAGCATATTTTTGTAAACTGTTATTGACGCATAGTAACTCCTTAACCAACTGCGGTAGTGCCACTTCCACTCAGTCAGTATGGTACTGTAGAGTGCGAAAATCTTCGTCTGATCATTTTCTTCTCCCATCAGTGCGCTGGCTATAGTGAGCTCGCTCACCTTCGTGTATAATAGTAACTCAGTTTTTTCATCAGGGAACGACAACAGGGTGGCGCTCACCATTGCCGCTTTAGCTTCTTGAAATGCCCGGTCTGCTTCCACC
Organism: Trachelipus rathkii; assembly: GCA_015478945.1. Taxonomy (NCBI): domain Eukaryota; kingdom Metazoa; phylum Arthropoda; class Malacostraca; order Isopoda; family Trachelipodidae; genus Trachelipus; species Trachelipus rathkii. Next base: position 17,911 of record JABUQX010001554.1, on the reverse strand, counting down.
CCCCAGGAAATCTTTTTATTGGAGGCGGGTTTCCTTTCAACATTTCGTTAGGGTTGCCAACAAATTGAGGCCGCCCCGGTACTATATTATTCGCAGAAGTTAGATAACCGAGGAATAGCCCTAAGTTGTTTTGATAGTTGTTGGCTTTGCAACATTCACTACTGCATCGATTTTTTTCTTACTAGGCTTAACCCCCTTCTCGCTAATATTGAAACCTAAAAAATCTGTTTCTCCGACTGCAAGTACACATTTTTTTTGGGTTCATATAAATTTTCATATACTTCAATCTCTCTAAAACCTTCTCCAACATTGCAACATGTTCTTCAAGAGTCGAACTGGCAATTAATATGTCATCTAAATAAACAAAAACATTCTTTAAATCTCCAAATAAGATCGACATGAGGCGCTGAAAAGCACTAGATGAACACTTGTGCCCTTGTATTAAATAGTTAAAACTGTAGTTACCAAAAGGACAAGTAATAGTGAAATATTTCTTTGTTTCCTCGCTGATTGGCACGTTATAGTAAGCCTGCCGAAATCGAGCCGTGTTAGCCAACTTGCAATGTGCAATTGCAATATTGAATCCTTAATCTTAGGCCCAGAGAGTAAAATTGTCAGAGGTGGATCTCTGGTTTAATAACCTCAGGTCAACGACTAAACGAACTCTGCCATCCGACTTTGGCAAGAAGCTAGTTGGGAAACCCCAATCGCTTCTCCCCCGCGAAATGACCCCCGCGTCCAATAATTTATTGATTTCCTTCTTGGCCTTTTCAAAGAGATGTGGGGCTATACTCCTACTCCCTAACTGTATCGGCGTGCCTTTGACCTCTACATGGTATGGGTAATTTGCCGCCAACTCGCATAAAATCTCTTCTTTTAAAGGGCACTCTTCTCTCTCCCCTCCTCCCTCATCAACAGTGCAATCTTCAACCCCCTCCCAATAGTACAATCTTTACAACCCCCTTCCCCCTCCCCTACAGTTTCGTTACCATCGAGTTGTGAGCGAGCAGCAAAATCGTTCTCACAGCTGTTAAAATAAGCCCCGCCCCGTTTTCTCCGGTACTTCGTACATATAAATCGCCACCTTGCAAGCTGTTCATTCTTTAAATTTAAATTAGGTGCTTCATAGGGATTTAAGAACAAGACTTGGTATTTCCTAATTAAATCATTAATTAATTCATATTCACAAAGCGGTATATCTAAAGAAACAGCGGTTAGAGGGAAAATAGAATTTCGAACATGCTTGGAAAAATCGAAAGTTTCATTACTAAGAGAAATACTACGTCTCGTACTTGGATCCAATAAATAATGACATTTAAAGTCAATAATGAACCCGTGTTTTTTGAGAAAAGGCATGCCGAGGACGTTGAATTTAATGTCTGCAGCGTATGCATGCAAGTCATAAGGTCTGCCTAACCCCAAGTCAATTTTAGTTATCATTTTTTTATAAATATGGATACAGCCTCCATTCGCGGCCCTGGCGCTTCCAATCGGGGCCCCCTCCTTATCCAATTCAGAAGCACTTAAAAGGTCGAGGCAACTCCCACAGTCTAGTAAATAAGTCTCATTATTAAGTCTATCAGATATATAATACAATTTGTCTGAAATCGTCCTTTTAATTGTTGCAACAACTCCGGTCGAGTTGCCAGATACTCCCACTACAGTATTATCAGATAAGTCACATGCATTATTTCTTAAATTTAATGATCCCACATGCTTATCGGAAGGAGAAGAACCTCCTTCATCCCTAAAATTAATACAATTCATTTTCAGAAAGGGGATTTCGCCCCCTTCATTAATTACAAATTCATTTTTATCATTATTTTTATCAATAAGTATGGAGTCACAAGTCTGAATCACCTCTACCCCCGCCTTCTCCCCAGTGATTGGAGTGGGGGAGCAGGTCGACTCGGTCGGGGGAGACAGCGACTCATTCACAAAGCTATCGTTTTCAATGTAATTATAAGAATTTACAAAACCGTTATCGCCATCACTATGGCTATCATTCCTAATTCTACAATCACTATCATTATTACTGTCATTATCGTTATTACTCTCATCATGCGTTGAGTTACAATTAAAAGTTGAAGAGGACCCCAGCCCTAACGACTCAGTGATCATTGACTTCTGCGGGGGAGAGGTTAACTCAGGTGGGTGAGAGGTTGACTTACCAGAAGTCCCCGCCTCTGCCATTTGAGTCACAATCTCGCCATTAAAACTTTCGTTTTCAGATACATTGTTAATTGCTGCCTCCTGCCTCTGATCATCTTTACAAGTAATATTTCTACTCCACTTAAATCTATTAATATAATTAACATTTCCATTATACCCACGATCATCATAATTACAATTATTATAAAAATACCTATTATTATTATATCTATCATAATTGACACATCCACCATTATCATAGCAACTATTGTAGCCAATACGATCGTTATTATTAAAATTTCCATTATTACAAGTATAAGTATAATAATCATTCCTAACTCTATTACGGCTATCATAATAATAATTTCTTCTACTATTATTACAATTATTAAGATTATTATTATAACGACTATTGTAGAACCCATTTCTATCAAGATTACCAGCATAATTAAAATTAATATTCCCCCCCCCCCAAAATTTGACCTATTCATATAAAAATTGCAGGCCGAGCAATTACAAGAATTTCTACTTACAGAAGCATCATTATTCCCCCACAGATTCACCCCTATTTGGCCCGGGAGTCGTCTCCCGGACCAACCTTTGCGTTTCCCTGTCTCTGGACGTTGGAATTCTGCTGTGGAAGCGGGGGGGTTGCCGGTGGTTGCGAAATTAAGGCGTACATTGGGCAATATCGACCTTCACATCTAAATGAACTATGCAAGTAGCGCTTGTGGAACCTACAGAGGCCTTCGGTACTTGGGCCAGCTGCAACGTTGTCATAGCTTGATCGGTTGAAACCCCTTGTCTCTTGAAGCCTGATATATCGCTGGGGTTGGGGAAATTCCTCACATTCTGACACATCGTTTTAGCGAGTTCTATTACGCTTTTGGCGAGTGACCTCATTTCTTCAGCTGACTTTTCATGAGAGATTATCAGTCGACTTATTTCTCTCTCTTGCGCAGAGACCTCTCTGCTCGGCAGCTTGGTGACTTTCTCTTCTGCTGATCGTACGGCGTTTACAGGCTGCCATTCGGTTCTCCCCCCTCTGGGGGGTTGGGGTTGGTAAGCACCGTTTTGGAGAAAAAATTTGTTAAAAATGTCGTCGGCAATTTCAATTAATTCCTCAAAATCATGGTTCTTCTCTGTTGTCATGAGGGAGATTTGTAATTGCTGAGGCAATCGTAAGAGGAAGAGTTCTCTAATAAATTTAGCATCGTTGTCCGTTATTGAATCGAAGCTGGATAGCCCGAGCATTTCTTTTATTCTAACTACATAGTCGGATGGAAGCTCTCCCTCCCTCAGTCCTGATCGTAAAGAATTCTTCTATCTGCGTTCTTAGCGATGGTGCATAGATTTCTCTATTACTTTTACTAATTTAGTATAACAATCGTCTTTTAGGGAAGTTTCAACGAATTTGTAATCTTGCTTGGTAATTTTGATGCCAATAGCCTTACCCTCTCCCTCGGATTGGTGATTTCATTAAGGTTAAAGATCATTGTCGTCTGCCGAATCCATTCTAATGCATCAAATTCGTTGAAAGGGGGATAGCATTGAGGGGAAGTCTTTTTTCCTTTTTTTCTCCCTAAGTGAGTGGGGGAAGGGTGACTTTTCACCAGGCTTGCTGCTTCATGCTCTTCTTGGATTTCGTTTTCCGATTCCGTTTCGTACTGTGATGAGTCACCTTCTTCATTTACTCCTTCGGTCGGGGGGACTTCTTCTGGGGGAGTGTGATGGGGTCTTGATGATTGAGACCGAGTCACAATAGCCAAATTGTTCCTCTTCGTTTGAACTCTGCGTGACTTTCTTTTTAGACTTGGCATTCTTAACGGTTTTTTTTTTGTTTAGGGGAAAGTTTTTAAGCCTATTTCGATAGGGTTTCTTATTTCACTGTTTTTTTCTTTTTTATATGTTTTTTGTGTGTGTTTGTGTTTTGATCGGCACTTTTTTTCACTTCACTGATTAAAATTTTGTTTATTATGATTTTGCGTTTGTTTTTACTTCACTTTGTATATTAGATTTTTTTGTTTGTTCGCGTCACTCTGGAAGTCACCATTTCCTTGTATTAACCCTTGAAGAGTTGAATACAGTGGTAATGAAAAGGGGTAATTACTTTTTATTTTTATTTCTAAGACTAATTAAATCAGGTAGTAAATAATGGTATCAATGTTTAAAAGTTCAACACAATGGGCCAGTTCACAGTCATTAATAAAATTGGTGAAAGTTAATATAATAAATTTCTACGATCAAACACAACTTTCCGGTTTTTAACAAGCTAATGGTTTAACACGACCTCTCTTCTTGTAACATGAGGTCTTACTGACTTCTTCTTCCCTCGAATGCTAGGCATTTCTCGGGCAGCATTCAGGGTGACTCACTTTCACGACAATAGTGCCATACAGAAGAGTCACCGAATATTTTTCTTACATAATGAAATAATAATTAAAATTTAACATACAGAGAACCCCTTTTTTGAGTGATGTTACAGGTGTATATAGCCGTGTACAAAGCTACTATGAGAGGTGTACAGGATTATCGTGAGGGCAGAGAGAAATTCTGTCCTCACATATATATATATATATATATATAATATATATATATATATATATATATATATACTTATATATATATATATATATATATATATATTATATATAATATATATATAATTATAATGGTCCTAAGTGGGTTTGACCCATACCCTTGAGATGGCACTCCAAGAGTGTTACCTCTTGACCAACGATTACAAATATACAAATGATTGTTGCATTTATTTGCCACAATTATCATTGAATAACCTAATAGATGTCCGATTAAAAATTTGCCCAGTGTTGCCTCTGACCCGAGTGTTAGCGGGAGGCCCGTCGGAGGTTAGGTGTCCAAGACACGCCTCACTCCTCTTTGGGAAGCTAAGCTTTCAGAGGTAAAATGATGGGTTTCCTTTAGCTAATCGATGGTCAAAAGGTAACACTCTTGGAGTACCATCCAAGGGTAAGGGTTCAAACCCATTTAGACCATTACAAATATACAAATGATTGTTGCGTTTAATTGCAATATATATATATATTATATTTATATATATATAATATATATATAATATATATATATATTATATATATAATATATATAATATATATTATATATATATATATATATGTAATATATATATATATATATATATATATATATATGCGCTTGAAAAAGCGACAATTAAAAATGAATTAATATTAATATAACATGCCCAGGTAATCTCTAAATTTGTCGGACAATGCGAAACCATCTATTATTCATTATATAATGTTCACATCTCAGCAATCAATGCGCACAAAGAAAAATGTATTAGTAATATAAACATACAAAACTTATCTCTAAGTTTGTCGCTGCATCCCTATTTGAGCGAGTTTGTTTCTCCTTTCAAGAAATCGAAACTTTAAAATTCGTTCAAACTTTCACACTATAAAATCAATTTATAATTTGCATAACTTATTAGAAAGAATCATTGTATGACAATGCACATTTTACCAGAATGGGTAAATAAGTCCATGAAAGTTGCTTACTTTAGGCTACAATATTACACCAAAAAAAGTATGTAATCATATGGCAATCACGAGAGAATCAAAAATGAAAATTGAAAATTTAAACGCAGGCATCAGACCATCTTTCAAGCACTAAACATCGTTCGTTCAATGAAACAGTGCTGGTGCGTGTATTTTCTATTATATTTGTTTTACCTTCAAAATAATAATTTCAAGGTAATGCTTATTAGTATTATATAATTATTTATAACGTTTTAGTATTTATTTGTATAAAATATATATATTTCGATAAATAAATGAGCCAAATCAAATTATTATTATATTACGTAACTATAGGCTATAGGCTTACGGGTTGGCCGACGTACCGGTGCGGTGCGGTGCGTTCATTTTGTTCCTGTAAGGTGCGAAAAAATTGCTTTTGGTGCGGTGCGATGCGGTGCGGTGCGGTAGGGGAGCAAAAAGGAAGGGTGCGTGCGGTGCGGGTATCTGTGTCACACCAAAAGCAGATACCCCAAAAATATCTAAAAATAAAAAAAAAATAAAAAAAAAAATTGTTATATATATATATAGATAATATATATATATATATATATATATATATATAGACATATATATATATAAAAAAAGTGTATATATATATATATATAAGACGATAGTATATATATATATATATATATATATATTATATATAAGCCCCTTCTGCAGTGTATTGGCTACAGATTCATCAAAGCGAATAAGAGTAGGAAAGGAAGTTTACAAGTTATTTTTTGGAGCAAAAAATTAATGATGTGGATCATTACGTTTAGTGAAACACGCTTAGCACGTGTTAGCATTTATGTTCGAGGTTTATCAGATTAACAAGTGTAGCGTAAACAAATAGTTTTCCATCTTACGATCTTCATTATCTTCATCATTAATGGACAATAACAAATGTAAATTTAAATCGTATCGTAAAAGAAAAAAAAAGACTAAATATGGTCGTGTCTGAAATTTCATCCCTCATTGTCATTGTCTGAGGATATTAATACTCTTCAGAGTTATTACGAATAGGATGACAAACAAGTGTTTGATGATTATCATAATGATATCTTTAAGTGATTAAAGTAAATGATACAATGCGTTAGGGTTAGAATAGAATTGTCATGGGATGGAAAGACATTTATTTTATTCATCAGAGCGGCCGTACTGCAAGAGAAATTAATTAAGTTCTTGCAATCTTAACATATAATTTGCAGAGTAACGTCATGTATTACTGAAAGTTGCGACCTTTAATACTGGCCTGTATTTTATTCAGTTCTTACTGAGCCAGGTCGAATGATTAAAGTTTGCAGCAATTGACCTATATTTTGAGAGAACTTCGCTGACTCTTGTTTGAGATGTCGCAAGATTTCTAATGTTGATGACTGACGGAGTTTGTGTTGTCCACTCTTGAAAGAAACATAATTTTCTTTATATTGGAACCAGCATCTCTCGTGACACAGTGAACATCATCTGGGGATAGTTCCATTTTCGCCAACATTCCATTAAATACGTCACTGAGATATTCACCTGTATGATGTTCAGTGAGAGGTTCAGAGCACGACACAAAATTTGGCTTTTGAAATAATTGTCCACGGCTTGACTACTCACAGAAATCAAAGAAACTGCTGGTTGAGTACCTGGCAATTGGTCGGTGGAGAAAGCTAACTTTGGAGGATTATTTTATATATGCTATTAATTCTGAAACTTTAGTTTTAACTCTGTTATATATTTTTTTTCAAATAATCACCGTAATATTTCCTTTGAGTAGTGTGTTGAAAGAGACCGATACTTTCGTTAGCCGTACAAAGGCAAGAATATCAACGTGACGAAACAGAAGATTGTCCACTACTATAATTTCTGTAAAATTACTATATCTATCCTTTATGATTTTTCGTTTCTTTGTCCTATATATTTGCATTTCTATATTAGTTTCAAGGCTAATCTGCTTCGTTCTTAAAGCTGGAATTGGGGATCCTTTACTCTTTTGCTCATTTTCCTTGTGTTTGCTGCTTAGATAGTTTTTAACCACAGTTGTCATATTCATTTCGGAGAATAACTGATTGTAAAAGGAACGATTTACGATTGTCATGGGAAAATAATATCGAAGTACCTAAACCACAGGTAATAAGAATGCCATCTCACGCCTCGGATAGGTGCAGGATTTGATACACTCGATTCTCGAATGACGATATATTACTCAATAGCG
>JABUQX010001554.1:0-5000 GCA_015478945.1 Trachelipus rathkii | reverse complement strand
GGTTGGATCTTCTCTGTTCGTACTACTAGTACTCTCTTGTTGGTCAATCTGAATTCTTCTTGATTCAATCATTGAAGCAGATTCTATAGAACTAAATGTACCAGGTTCTGTATCAGAAATGGGACGGATATCAGTATCACATGAGGGACCCGCTGTGATACTGGCGTTGGGTTCACCAGAATCAGGCGACTCATGCCCCTTATCTGTCTTTGTAAAGAAGCTATCTAATTTTGCCAATTGGCTGAAGCGTATATTCAGCTTTCTGCCTTCTCCTAGTCTTTTTTGAGCTCCAATTTTATAAATTCTTAAAATTGACATTTCAGGAACCGTAGGAAATTTTTTTGTATATTATTTTATAGTAGGCAAAAGCAAAGGAAATAATCTTAAATTTCGTGTAAAATGTTTCTTCTTTTTTTACATTTATTATTTAAAAAAGGGTCAGAAACACTACATAATTATCATATATATATATATATATATATATATATATATATATATATATATATATATATATATAATATATATATATAATAATATATATATATATATATATATATATATATTATATATATATATATATATATATATATATATATATATTCAGGGGCGGCTCGTCGTACAATTTATAGGTGGTTGCATCTGACACTTTCACACACACATTATATATATATATTATATATTATATATATATATATATATATATATGTATATATATATATATATATATATATAGATTATATATATATTATATATATATATTATATTATGATATACGATTATGAAATTTTTGCCGATGACGATGACGATGACGATTAGAGCAAATTTCACCGATGACGATGACGATGACGATGACGATGACGATTAATTGAAAAAAAACTATTTTTAAAATTTCTCTCTCTCTCTCTCTCTCTCTCTCTCTATATATATATATATATATATATATATATAAGTCTCATATACAGAAACGACTATATAAAATTATATATATATATATATATATATATATATATATAATATTAGATATATATATATATATCATATATAGCTATATATATAATATATATATATATATATATATATATATATTATATAATATATATATATATATATATATAATATATATAATATAGATATATATAATAAATATATTATATTGTATATAAGGCTGTAGACAGGGAGGGTCAGGGGGTCCAACTCCCGAAATTATTTTAGCGATCAAAATTTTTGATTCCTTAAGTCTCAATAATAATAATAATAATAATAATAATAATAATAATAATAATAATAATAATAATAATAATAAAATAATTAATAATAATAATAATAATAATAGTTAATCAATAAAAATGAAAAGTATTTATTAATGGGAATGAGGAGACATGTTTGTGGTCCGTAACGATTTCTTAGGTCAAGTTGCTGTTCCTCATACATGTATAAAATATTTAGGACCAGGGACTTAAATGTAAGGTTTTCCAAAGGTTTGCAGATGATAGGCAATTGGGCTACCTCAATAAGCGGATTAATGATGGAGTATAAAGATTTAAAAAGATAAGGAGGGAGTAATCGTTGATGGATGAGCAGGTTCATTCCTTCTTCAGATAAAATTTTTCTTTCCTCATTCATTTCCTTCTAAAACTAAATCTTTCTTTTCTCATTAATCCATGGTTCGCAATCGTGCTTATGGGCTCTGGCCATTCAGCGTAGAGACAGTGGACTATCGAGATGGAAAAAATTTTCGTTCTCCTATCACTCTCGCTATTTTCATTCAGCTAGAAATCGTTGCAGGGGAACTCTTCGACGAGCAAAGCTGGCTTTCATCAAAGAAAGTGCGCTAACCTCCTTTGCGTTCTCCTACTGACAAATCTTTCATTCTCTAGCAACTTCTGTAAACTGCTTTCCTCCTCTTATTTGATCTGATCATTGTGTTGCTATTCTCCAACTGAAAGGGCTAATCTCTTCGGCCCCTAGTCAACTATATTCTCTATGTCTCAAACTAGGCACTTCCCTCCCGCAGTGTTGAAGCTTCTCACATGTCCAACTATTCCGAAAAAAGGAAGCTGCTCTGATCCTTCTAACTATCGCCCTGTAGCTCTCACTTGTATTCTATCTAAGATCTTTGAAACCCTTCTCAACTCACTTCTTAGATCATCTGGAAACTCACTCCGATCGCCAGTACGGCTCTCGTGGCACGAAGTCTACTGGCGATATACATTCCTATCCAACCGGTTTATGGTTTTTCGCTCTTAGGAAACTACGGGAGACTTGGTGTGGCGCTTGAGATATCAAAGCATTTTGACCTAGTTATGGCACGCGCACTGCTCTCCAAGCTCCCCTCCTTTGGGTTTCCTCCTTCTCTTTGCTTACTTATATCTATCTTTCTTTCAAATCGCTCAATATCGGCTGTTGTTTATGGGACGACTTCTTCTTCTTTTCTGTCAATAGTGGTGTTCCTCAGGGTTCTGTCTTATCTCCTACTTTATTCCTACTTTTCATTAATGATCTTCTCACCTGCACCTCTAACTCTATCCACTCGTATTCCGATGACACGACCCTTCATTCTTTAACTCATATCAATTATACCACTTTTACTTCTGGAATTACCTCTCGTCTTAATCTTTCCCGATTTTATTCGTCGCTGATGGATAGAAAAACTTTGTGGAAATTTCATTCTTAAAACCCCAACTTTTTACAAAAATCTCCTTCTCCCAAAGTACCTTCTAAACTTTTCCTATTCTCTTTCGACGGTTCTTGTCGTCTCTTCCTGTTGACAATGGTAAAACATCCTTGGCCTTAACCATGAACAAAAAAAATGTCTTGGGAACCTCACATCACAATGGGTTGCTAGGGCGGCCTCAAAAAACTGGAAGTTCTGTTTAGACTGGGAACATTCCTCCTTTTCTCAGTTGCCCCGCTATCCAAAGGTCTCATCCGCCCATGTATGGTGTACTGCTCTCAGGGGGGGGGCCTTGGTTTCACCCGGCTTTTGGACAGGGTCGAGTCAACGGCAAAAAAGGCTTATAAACTGTTCTGCACTTTCCAGTATTACTTGACCCTCTATCTTTGCAGGCGATGTTGGTGCTTTATCTCTGTCCTATAGGTACCGCAGCGGCAGGCGTCGAGGGAACTTATCCCTCCCGCGTACCACCACCTTTACGACGCCTTCGTAGCACAATAGGTGCTGTATCTTCGCACGAGTATTGTGTTGACATTTGGTAACTCCAGGCTAGTTGCTGTGGTGCTTCCTTCTTTCCCACCAGCCTCTGTTTTGTGGAATTCTCTTCCATCTTCTGTATTTCCGACTGAATTTAATCCCCTCACTTTAAAGCCTTCGTCTGTGCTTATCTGCGTAATTTGCGCTAGGGGATGAAACTTTTGAGAGTATTACACCCCCTCCGTGAATAGGGCTCTCCCGTGTGAGTGGTGGTGACAACTGTTAAAAAAAAATCCTTGAATGGGCAGATATTTGGCAAATGAACTGAATCTTCTATTCCCCCCATCCAAAACATCTTTCAGATTATTCCAGAAAATCGTACTCTTTTCAACATTACCCCAGGCATGGATCATATGGTCGCAACCCACACAAATTTGGCATCTTTTCAAACAAATTTAACCTTTAGACTTCTAGTACTCACACACACACAAAATCTACCCTAGCTCTCTACCACAACTCACTCATCAGAATTGCAAATCCTTTCTATCCCCTTCTCATTCCTTTCCACAGCAGCACAAACACATTTTTCACACCACACCACTCATTTTCACCGTTTCCTTTCACTTTGTTTCCAGTCACAGGCGAGCAAATCAAATGCCCTTTCTAAATACATCCGATCACCTTCTTCTCCTCATACTCCTCAACATTTATTTCCTCTGACAGATCAATACAGATACGATCATATATTTTCGCCGAAGGATAGAAGGCCGCTTACTGCGTCACGACCTCCTCCGAGGCATGCATTAGCATTTCTGCAAAAGATAAGTTGTAGTAGGCAGCCAACCTAACTACCACCGTCCCTTAGACGCCTTCTACGACACAGGACATACGATGTGGGCAATTTTTCTCCCTACACGTATGGTTATAAGGATAGGGGTGTCTTTAAGATGTTGTCTAGAAGAGGGGCGTGGATATAAGTATGTTTATATGATATGTTGTCTGGAAGATGAGTGTGGAATGAACGCATAACAGAAAGGCGAACCATTTAGGCACTGGAATGTCATACATACCATAAGCAAATGGGTATATATATATCATATATATATTATATATAATTATATATATATATAATATATATATATAATTTATATAATATATATATTTATATATATATACATATTATATAATTATTATATTATTATTAATTATTATTATATTCTTATTATTATTATTATTATTTCATTATTATTATTTTAATTATTATTTCAAAAATTCTTAATATTTGTTTAATTAATCGGCAAAGATTAGAGCAAATTTGGCCGATGACGATGACGATGACGATGTAAAAAAATATGCCGATTTTTGCCATGACGATGAGGCGATGTAATCGTCCCATCACTAATATATATATATATATATATTATATATATACTAATATATATATAATATATTATTATATATATATATATATTATATATATATATATATAAATATAATATAATATATATATATACATGTCGATTATCCGCCTCCACCTTCCATTATTAATATATACATTCGATTGTAATGAATTCGAACGATTTCATTAAAATTGAAGTGTAAAATGCCTTAAAGTCAAAATTTTGAAACTTTGTTATTAAAGCAGCTTCACACCCTCTAAAAATATTTATAACTAAACTCTAAGATACACCTTTACTGTAACTTATATATATCAGGTAATTTATTTGCAATTTATTTATTTCACTCTGCATTGTTTTAAAAAAAATAAATGAAATACAAACGCATTTGGCCCCAAGAGAGTTTTCAATACTTTATTCGATTAAATAGATTAAAAAAATCTCTCTCTGCT
>JABUQX010001553.1:32500-60303 GCA_015478945.1 Trachelipus rathkii | reverse complement strand
AAAACTTACAAGGGAGTGGGAGTGTGGGTTGATGTTTCTGGTTTTGATGATAAAATCTTCAGAATTGGTAATATGTGATGAGGAAATGTGTCCAACAAGAGGTGAGAGTTGTTTAGCTAACCATATTTAGATAATTTATAGGGGACAGAATCTATGTTAGAGATGATGGGGGCGAAGAGGAGTATTTGGTTTATGTGTTTTGGACTTCGGTAAAATTTGGCAGAGGCAAGCCGGAAAGTAGTCTTTTCAAAAATACTTTGTGAAATGAGTATGATTCCTGAAAGCAATGTTTTTTATTTCATGGCTTAGCAAAGTTATCTTTGTAAGAGGTTTTTAAAGGGAGATTTTTGTTTAGGAAATATGTATTGTTATCAGAAAGTAAGTCGTTACATTTATGTAGATAGTCAGTGTTGTTAAGGTATAATATAGTATATTACATTTTGTCACGATCTTGTCAGATTGTCGCGATGTTTGTTCGTTTTTTGTACAGTGAATAGAGAGGCGCTGTGGTAACATTGTAGAACGGGTGTGGTTCTCTGTTTATTTTCAAGGAGCTTGAAATTTTTATGAAATGAGGAGGCCTTTCGAAAGAAATCCGAGAGTGGGATTCGCTTCTTGTCATAGAATCGACGCCACTACCATAGGTTGGTGATGGAGAGGTCCCACCTGTGTTATATAAAATTCCTTGGCCTTCGATGTGTAAGTCCTTATTACATGCGGCGAACTCATGACTTTTAAAAGGACGTAGACTCGTCCAAGCTACACCTACGGGCGTGGCTTATAGGCGAACATGACCTTACCCGCATGACAATCAATAAGTCTGCCGCTTACAATTGACCATCAGTTCCACACATAACGACACTATAGCACCATTAACAACATGACTCCTATCATACATTCAAAGATTTACACAGAAGAAACTATTTGAATCCTACTGCATCCTTAATAACACTAATAATTACAATAGACAAAAAGGCGAATTCAAGTATTAATCGCGCCACTCTTAACACAGTTAGTGAGAGACTCCAGCTGAATTTCCTGATAATTATTTTTAAACTGTAAATATAATTACTTTTAAATTCCTTGTTATTGTTGTATTAACCTTACTCCTACAAAGAACTGCACCTGATGAGGTTTCCGAACAACAAAATAATTTTTTTGTGCTGTAATATATTAATAATAAAGTCTTTTCTGTACTAATAAAAGTAGCGGAAAAATAAAAAGTTATTTACAGTTTCTCTTTAAAGGCTTTTATTATAATATATATAATATATATATATAAGTATTAATATATATATATATATATCATGATATATATATGATATTATATATATAGTACCATATATATATTATACTAAGTAGTATAGTATATATGAAGTTAGTATAAATAGTATGTGAATTAGATATACATTAGTAGAGTGGTGGGCAGATTTTTTAATGCTCACTTCAGTTTAATGGTACTGTGAGGGCCTGGCAGCTCTCTACAGTACAAACAAATTATAAGTAATGGAATTCAGAAGGCGGAAAATTCTAAGGATGGGAATTTTTAACTTGTATTTATTTTTTTTTTTTTTTGTTTGTTTGCGTTATTCATCGAAAAATATTTTAAAAATTATATTTTCCATGAGTTAAGGGGCTCGAGCCGACGGGGGGACAGAGGGGGGGGACGTTTCATACCTCGGAGGATGGGTCCGAGGGAAAGCCCCCGGCGCACACCGGCAAGAGACCATTAAGAAGCGGGGGGTTCGCGGAGACATCCCGTAGGGGGGATTCAGTCCCACCCGTCGTCCGCCGAGGCCGTGAGGTCGCCGACTCCTGCCATCTTTGGGTGCGTTTTACCCTATGGTATTCTTTAGTTAAAAAAAAAGAATAATTTATACTTCCAAAGAACACTTTTGGTATTACCTCTCACACTAAAGGAATACGCATAGGGTCAAGCCGCGAAAGATGGCAGGAAGGTCCAGGGTCCTGTCTCGCCTCCCTGTTGGACGACGGGGGGACTAATCCCCCCCTCCGGGGGATGAAACGTCCCGACTCTCTGTCCGTCCGTCGGCTACGAGCGCCCCTAAATGGGGGGAAAATAATTTTTAAAATATTTACGATGAAAATAGACAGGAGGCAAAAAAAGAAAAAAAAAAAAAAAAAAAAAAAAAAAAATAAAAATAAATCCATCCTTAGAGTTTTCCGCTGATCCAAAATATAGTAATTGATTGTTTTACTTTGTTAGGTAGCTGCCGGTCCTAGTTAATACTGTGAGGCATCGAAAAAATCTGACCATGCTATATAACGTAGTTATATATATATTATTATTAGGTTTTATTATTATACAACACTTATTCCGCTTAAGCGGGTAGTGGTACGTGCAGCTTCCCCCTAATTCATATTTTCCTTCCATCTCACCGCCCTACCGCCACCTCCTCCATTCCCATTTCGCTTTTGGCTCTCCTCCAATATATATCCCTTCATCCTCTCTCTTCCAGCATTTCCTTATTGTGCCATCCATACCAGCCTTCTTGCTCGTCTCCCCCTTCCTCTTCTACCTATCGCCCGTCCGGCCTCCCAAACTCTCCTACACCTGCAAAATCCCTTCCATTCTCTCCAGATGTACAAACCATCTTAACATTCCCTTCTCCGCTCTTCTCACCAAACCATTTTTTCCAATCACATCTCTCTCTTATCGCCCTATTCCTAATCCTCTCTCTTTTGCTAACCCCACCTCCGCTCTCACCTTTCATCTTCAAACACTTCCAGCGCTCTTCTTGGACCTAGCATTTACCCCCCATGTTTCACACCCATATATAGTGAACCGGCTGGAGCGACAAGTATTTTTTTCAAACATACTTATCTTAAGTTTATGTGATAGATCCCCCCCCATTCCATAATTCCCTCAGACCACGCAATGCTCTCATTCCTTCTCCTACTCTGTGATCTATCTCTTCCTTCACCCCTCCTTCCTTACCCAAATCCATCCCTAAAAATCTGAAAAGCTTTACTTCTTCTAAATCTATAGCTACAACCGGATACGTAGCTCCTAACCCCATCCCCTAATCTGTTTCATCCTCCTCAAACACTGAACACTTTACTTCTTTCCCTTGGGTTTGATCCTAAGACCCTTGTTTGTCCACACACCTCGGGTCAAACGTCGCTTCACCGCAATACTAACAGCCTTCTGGAATTCTTCGCCCACTAAGGCAGGTAATCATCGCAACATAGTATCAAAATGTTCACTTCCCATCTATCACAACCCTAATCCGATGCATTTCCACCCCTCTCCCGCCTCCCTCAATCATTCTCTGCCAGACACTCTCCATAAACTAAATTGAAAAAGCCACGGTTGACATTAACACATCCCTATCTTAACCCTCTGCTTTACCCAAACAATCTCGCCTCTCCCCCTAAACTCTGCACACACATTCTGCTATTCTATAAAAGGCCCTAATACCTTTAAGCTAATTTACCCCCTACTCCAAATTCCTCCAGCACCTTCCATAAGTCCCCCCTCTTCACTCTATCCATATGCTTTCTCAGATCAAGAAACCCCGTACACTTTCCCTTTCCTTTCTATACCTTTCTCCACAAGCATCTTCATCGTGAATACTTGATCCACACACCCCCTTCCAACCCTAAATCCTCCTTGTTCTTCCCCCAATCTCTCCTCCGTTAAATCTCTCACGCTCTCAATTTCCTCCTACCATACAACTTTCCTACTACAAGCTCAAAGACAAAATACCTCTATAATTCCCACACTCCATCCTATGCCCTTTCCCTTTATACAGGGGAATCAAACAACCATCCTCCCCAATCCTGTGGAACCTCTTCCCTCCTCCAACATAAATTATATAACCTATACGGCCATTCCTCCACCCCTCTGCCTCCAATCTGTAACATTTCCATACTCACACCATCTTGACCTGTGGACTTTCGCTTTTTTTTCCTTTAGTTAACGCCCTAATAATATATATATATCATAGCTATTATAGTCATATATATATATATACTATATATAGTATATATATAGTATAGATATAATATATAATATATATATGGTTATGTGTAATATATAGATATGATGGGTTATATAATACTAATATATGTGATAATATAATATAATATAGTTATATATATATAGTAGTATATGAGTGTAGTAATAATAATACTATATATAATATATATAAATACTATATATATATATATTATATTATAGTATAGCTATTAGATATATATATATATAAATATATATAGTAGTAGTATATAAGTAATAGTATGAGGTAGTATAACTATTATATATAGTAGATATATATATTATACTCTACAGATAAAGGTATATATATATATAGTAGTAGTATATATATAATTAGTGATATATATATATAAAATAGTATATATATATAATATATATATAGTAGCTAGTGAAGTATATATATAGTGATATTAGTATAGTATATATATATATATATATATATAATATAATAATATCATATAGTAATATATTGACCTATAAATTTGAAATTTTTTCTCTGTGAAGTTCAAAAAAAATAGGAAGATATACTTTTTTGATTTCTTTTCCCTAATATTGAAATATACGTGAGTTTCCCAGCAATTCACACACTTTAACAGATTTTAAATTTTGTAGGTGGTGATTCAAAAGACGTATGATCCTAAACTATATAGATATATAATATATTACTATATATATAGCATTTATAGATATAAGTATATTATATGATATATAGTATATCTATATCTATTATATATATAGTAAGTACGCATGTTCATATGTTGAGTATACTATTAATATATATATATATATATATATATGATATAGTATATATATATACTAAGGTGCGTGACATGCATTATAGCCTAATAGTATATCTAGTATAGTATATATATATATAATATATTATGAGTATATATAGTATAATATAAATATTATACACCGTTGTATATATATATATAGTTATATATAATTATGATATATAGCCTATATAATATATATATATAATATATATATAGTATATATTATATACAGTATATATATATATATGATATAAGTTATTGAAGTATATTATATATATATCTTTTTGTAGTATATTTATATATATATATATAGCCATATATATATGATATATATCATATATATGATATATATATAGTAGCTCACTTATATATATATAGATATAGTGGAATATATATATAATAGTAGTATTATATAGTAATATATATATAAATATAAATATATTATATATAGTATTATAGTATATAGTCATATATATCATATATATAATATGATGATATATAGATATATATATAATTAACTTAATATATCTAACTAATAATTTAATATTATAAATAAAATAAAAATTCAGTTATGTATTTATATATTATATATATATATATATATATTATATATTTAGTTATATATATATATATATAGGTATATAGTATATATATAGTATATATAGTATATATATTATATATAGTACTATATAATATATATATATATATATATATTATTATATATATTTTTATATATATATATAAAGCACCTACCGCCCGTCCTCCTACCCGAAGCCACTCTACTATCACTGGGTGGCGAACATTCGGCACTAGACGAATGTTTTGTTACTTTTTGGTGCTTTTTAATGTTTTTCGGGATTTCGGCTTTTCGTCCGGTCCGTGTGTATATTTTTCCCGCTTAGTCCGACTTTGGATCCCTGATAGCGAAATTTGATGCTTCGAGCCCGTGTTCGCCGCAATTTCCCGAGTTTTTCGGGTTTTCCCGCAATTTCAAGCATTTTTCGCGAAGAATTTTGTTTGATGAAGTTGCGTTTACGGAGTAGAAATGTTTGTGTGAACGAGTTGTTCAGATTTTCATGATGTTTTCGTATATTTTTTTTGACATAATTTGTATTGAAAATATTTATGCTTATAGAAGTTTTCTTTAAGCTTTACGGATTAGTTCTTGTTTTACAGAGAAGTCCTTTCTAGGAGGAATTTGAATCTTTAACAGTTTTTTTTTTTATCGTGTGTGCGTTTACGAGATTTGATTTTCAGTCTCTTCATTTAGTTTTATTTAAAACTTTTTATTTTCCACTTTTCTTTCTTTATCTTTCATTTTTTTTTTTTTTACATTTTATATTGTTAAAATTTCTGCTTTATTTTGTTTGATAGGTTTTTATTATTTTCGAAGTATTATTTCTACATTTATATTTTATTTAAAGTTCTACTATTTATGTTTTATTTTTGCTTGTTAAGTTTAGCATTTATATTTTGTTTAATGTTTTTATTTTTTAAATATTATTTTACATTTACAGTTTTATTTTTATTTATTTATTTTTTGTATAAACTTTTTTTCTTTATTTTTTTTTTCAAAACTTTTTTTTTAAGAAATTTTTTTTGTTTAAATTTTTTTCTTTAAACTTTTTATATTATTATTATATTTTTTTATTTTACTAAAAATTTCAATCATTTTATGCTTATAACGTAAAAAATTTGCGTTTTACAGATCCTAAGGCAGTAAATGAGTACACAGTAGATCAATATACCCTTCCATCCAACCGTGATCTATTGATCTACTGATCTATTGATCTATTGATTCAAGTTATATTTCGTATAAAACATAACATAAAATAAGTTCTTTGAATAAAATAACAGTAAAATGTGATAATTTGCTGATCCTAAAGCAGTAAATCAGTAAATCAAACCGCCCACCACTTTTCTCCCTTCCAGGCGTGATCTTTTGATCTATTGATCTATTGATCTATTGATTCATGTCATATTTTGGATATCATTTTGTTTAACATGCCATAAAAATAAGTTCTTTGAATAAAATATCATAGCAAAATGTATTTGTTTACTGACATAAAGCAGTAAATCAGTAAATCAACCCATTCTCCCACCCCTCCTTCTCTCCTATCCATGATAAATTGATCTATTAATCTATTGATATATTGCTTCAGGTCATATTTTGTATAACATAGCATAAAAATAAGTTCTTTGAATAAAATATTGTAAAATGTAATAGTTTACTGACCTTAAAGCGGTAAATCAGCAAATCAAACCATCCACCCACCCACCCATCCATGATCTATTGATCTATTGCTTCAAGTCAAATTTTAGGTATCATTTTTTATGAACATAACAAAAATAAGTTCTTTGTATTATGAACCTAACATTAAATTTATGAAAACCATTTTGTTTTTACTAAATCTTTTATTATTTTTTATGTTTTTAATATAAAATATCAATTAAACAATATATCAATAAATCAAAATAATCATAAAATCATAGACCTTTCCCAATTAGTGATCCGTTGACTAAGTGATTAAGATCATTTAACGTAGCACAAACTCGCATGTTTAGCTTAATTTAACTTTCTTAAGCACCATATCTTTTTTACTGCAAAAACTACATACAGTTCAATAAAATAAATAAGGAAAATAAAAGAACTTTATTATTTACATTTTGTTACACAGAAAGTTGCACATAGAGAACATTAAACAGTATATATATATATATATATATATATGATAATATATATATATATATAAGAGATATATATATATATATATATATATATATATATATATATATATAGAAAAATATATAAATAAAATATATAGATATATATATATATATATATATATATATATATATATATATATATATATATATATATATATATATATATATATATATATATATATATATATATATATATATATATATATAAATTAAATAGGTTTTAATGTACCCTTAAAGCCATAGGATACTGTGCGACAAGAGTTCTTGATAAAAAGCCGCTTATCAGCTGTATGTTGCATCATTTTTGTTCCTGATACAATACTAACACCTCCATATTTATCGGGCTGAAAAGTTGTAGTAGGAATGCTATAACATAATAAACCTCTGTTACTCCAGTGTAAGTTAGCAAAAGGATTGTGTGACTCATCTATTTTAGCAGCAGATTTATGAGGCAGCTCATTACATACGTCAAAATTATCATCATCCAATTGTATTTCATTCATTGCCTTCACTGTAACATCATGGTTTTTGATATCATCATACAATGACTCATCGTGACCTATACTATTTTCAGAGCAACGATCTGTCGTTAACTTCAGCAATTTTTCAAAATTAATAGTATCTTTTGTATCTTTATTGATTGTAAGCCCTTTGGCTTTTACAATATATTTTATATTTCCATCTGCAGTTCTTATTCTAACAGCATAGGACTTAGGTCCAGTACATACAAAGGAATCACCGTAAGCCTCAGAGCCATAATCTGCTATTTCATCTGTTAGTTCACCTAAAAAGTTTCCTGTTTCAGGAACTTCATCGTTTTCTCCAGCGACAAAAATACAAGAGTCTGTATCGCAGTACAATGCCCTTTGTTTGACTTTGTTAAGTAGCTCGTATAATTTTATACGTGCATATGCAGTCGTAAACGATGCGATAGGAATATTTGTAGCAGTTGACGTGCGTTCGGCTAGTGCATTTTTGACAACTGTTACAACATATTTACAACCTATTGGAATAACGCTAGGGACTTCAATATCGCATTGATTGATTAGTTCCCATACTTGTTTATCACTAGTACATACTACATCTTCTCTTGTAGGTGTATTTTGTGCAAATTTTCCCCAAAGAGAATTGAGACATAATTTTGCAATGAACCGCATCCCAGGGTTTTTCTTGATATTGTTAATATCAAGTTCGACACCTTTCTTTTCTTTGAAAAGGCGGATAAACTCTTTAAGATTTTCCTCGAAATCTGGGTCGTCTTAGTGAATATTATTGGGTGGTCCTGATGCCTTTGTCTTTATTTTTAAGAAGTGGTTGATATACCCTTCAAATAAAAACTTCTGTTCTTTAAATGACCATATAACAAATAGTTTGAGTATTTCGTACCCATCTCTATAGCCATTTGAATTTCTGGTGTTGTGTAAACACCTTCAATAGCACGTTCATTCTCGTCATGAATGCATTTCTCACAATTATCTTCAACACATTTTGCACAAAGAGGGAACATTAGTTTCTTTTTGGTTCACTCAGGCAGAACAGGTATGTATAAGTCTTGGGGTGGAAGAATCTTAATGTATGCAGCCCGCAAAATTTGCGGTCATTGGTATAATTGTTTACTGCCTCAATTGCCTGAACTCATCACCAAATCGTTTTCGTGGTGAACTCACGTGATACCTCACTGAGAGAAGAGAAATAAAGTGATGTATAGTCTAAATACATGATCTTCTGTCCTTTAGTTGGAGGATAGTAATGAACGAAGGGTTCAGTACGACCTCCAAACAATGAATTGTCTATTATAAGTCCGTTGTTAACAACATCATTGCTTATACTCTGAATATAATCCTTAATACTTATGTTTTTATACATATTGTCAGGATCTTGAATTATTTTTTTTTTTTTTGCATTTTGCAATCACATTCCCATAAGCGGATGACATTAAACCCATTTTTTTAATAAATTTTTTCTTGTTTCATGGTGAGAGTGTAACGGTCTATAGTCGATACGTCATGGAGTGTACCTTTTCCTTTATTACAGTTTTTATTTTCATGCCATGCACAACCATGATACAAAAAATGCCGTTTTCACGCCATTTATGTACCCGAACCCATCAGGGTAGAGCCATTGATTTTTATTTTGAACCCTTTTTCGCCCCTGTTACGAGCGTGTCTTATACATATATTGTGAAATTTTTCCTGATATGTAAGCCAACGAATAGCTTCATAGGTGAAAGGTTTTGGATTTTCTCTTCCTAGAATGGTAATTTTATCTTCAGGCATAAATACGTTTTTGTAGATTGTGAAACATAATGACGCAATCGTAGAGCAATATGCAAGACAGTCTATATCAAATGCATTAATGAAACTTGATCTGAACTTCTCAAAGCATTTTCTTAGCACATTAACATCTTGAGTACAATAATTTTCACATTCTTCAGAAATATCGTATTCTTTATTTTGAAAACTTGTGTAGTATTTTTCAAAATCTTGTTTTTTATTAGATGACATTTTTTCAGTCTCAAAGAATTTCTTATCAGGGATGGGTCCTTTATAATTCAAGGTTTCTTCATTTAAAAATCTATATGGAAATAAACCCTTGGAATTGTCTTTTTTACTAATACCCATACATTTAGGAATGTTTTTCAAAGCACAAGGCGTGAAAAGCAATGTATCCCTGAAGACTATATTTCCATTCGACCCCATTGAAATGATTTTATTGCCTCTTTTTAAAGGATTACTGCTATAGATTTTAAACTTGGATAAGTCAGTAATGAGGCATACACGAACTGATGGTCAAATTTTCCTCCATTATGTGCAGCAACAACTACTTTTGATACAGGTTTCTTTGAAACATTTATTAGAAAATCAATGAAATATTCAACATGTTCTTTTTCAGCCTCTAATTTAAATATTCTTGTGTGCGGGCCGCAATGTGAACATACATTGCTATCTTCCTTATCAGTTCAAAATTGCATATCATTTGGCGTACCAGTAAATAAGGAATCAATTTAATATCCTTCTCCCTCTTGCATTAGAGCCTTTATCTTCCTGATATGTCTCGATGTCATATTAACATGTGAAACCTTCAGGACATGTTTTTTCTCATCATTCTTCTCGTTTTTCTTTTTCATGTAACATATATGGTATTCGTCTTCTTTGGGTTCGTATTTTTCTTATATATATATATATATATATATATATATATATATATATATATTATATATATATATATATATATATATATATATATATATATATATATATATATATATATATATATATATATATATATATTTTATGGTATTTAATATTAGCTTTTAGATTACTATAATGTAACTTGTACTTAATGGTATCATGAAATAGAACGCAATGCAGTATATCATTTGCAGGGCCCTGCTGCAAGAAATAAAGCAATCAAGAAACGTAAAACCGGTGTTGCCTCTATAACTCATGTTTGCGTATAGGAGGTTAGTTGCTTGGCAATAGATCGTCACACCTATGAAGTTAAGGTTTTAGACGAAGTTTCTTTAACAATGGATATAGTATTGAAGAGTCCTTCGAAAAATCGTAGAGGAAGTTTTCGATGAGGTTAAGTAAGATGTTGAATATAATGCAGGCTAGAATAAAAGCGTTGGGATAAACTTTACCTTTGGTGAAGAAGGTTCTGACCGAAAATTCTACATTAATATAAGTTACGACGACATTGTTAAAGGCAATTGGTGGTGGCAGAGATCTTAAGACGATTGCAAGAATCTTTCCAATCTGGCGATAAGGCAGGTTTTGCCAAATTTAAGGTTATAGCCCTGTATACCGTATACCTGAAGGGAATGGCAATGACGATAAGGCTGATAATATAGATGTTGGTAAAAATACTAATATACTAGCTCTACTGAATATCACTTTCGAACATCCCTCCCATATTCCTAAACTTCATCTTAAGGCAGGACCGACAGGATACGCTTTTAGAGCAATTTTAACCCTCTATAAAAACAGTAAGAGAAGGTATGTAATTAAAAAGGAATTAAGTCGACTACAATAAAAATGTAGCTGTAGAGAGTTAGCCGGGAAAATGCGTGGATGGAATATATAAATCTTTACTGCCACCGATTTCAAAAATCGAAAGCGTTGAAAAGTGTCGGGATAGTCGTTTTTAACCCTGCTGCAATGGTGTAAAATGTATATAATCCATCCAACGAAACAGAGACGACCCCTATTCATTATTGGTCATGATGGAAAAATCATTACTATGCTATTGTTGAAGATAAGTTGAAGTTATGTTTTGAGAATACAAAAAACAAGGAGTATATAGGAATGGAATATTTTGCACTTATTGTTATACTTTCAACAGTAATAATATTGTACATAAATTAGACTGTGAACATTATGGATGCAGACTAGATGATAAGTGTCGAGGCTCATTCGATCACGATGGTATATTCCATGAATGTCATGAATGTAATTGTAAATTTTATAATTCCGATTGCTATAAAAAACACCAAGATAATAATACGTGTAAGAAAATAAAAATAAAGATGGATCGCAAGGGTCAGTTTCAACATGACTGTACAAAAGCTTATTGTACTATATGTAAAGAAAAATATGAGCCTAAAGAAGATGAATACCATATATGTTACATGAAGAAAAAGAAAAATAAGAAGAAGGATGATAAGAAAGATACTGATCCAGAGGTTTATACATGTTACTATGATATCGAGACATACCAGGAAGATAAAGGCTATGATGATAAAGGAAGAAGAATAATAGAATTGATTCCTTATTTACTGGTAAGCCAGATGATATGTGATGTATGTACCGATAAAGAAGGGGAGCAAGTATGTTCACATTGCGGTCCAAGAACAAGAACATTTAAATTGGAGGCTGAAAAAGGACCTGTAGGAAATTTCATTGATTTTCTAATGAACTTTTCAAGTAAAAGATCTAAATCAAAAGTAGTTGTTGCTGCACATAATGGAGGAAAATTTGACCATCAGTTCGTGTATGCCTCATTAATGACTCATCCAAGTTTAAAATCTATTAGCAGCAATCCTATAAAAAGAGGCAAAAAAAATCATTTCAATGGGGTCGAATGAAAATATAGTCTTCAGGGATACATTGCTTTTCACCCCTTGTGCTTTGAAAAACATTCCTAAATGTATGGGTATTAGTAAAAAAGACAATTCCAAGGGTTTCTTTCCATATAGATTTTTAAATGAAGAAACCTTGAATTATAAAGGACCCATCCCTGATAAGAAATTCTTTGAGACTGAAAAAACTGTCCTCAAATGAAAAACAAGATTTTGAAAAATACTTCACAAGTTTTCAAAATAAAGAATACGATATTTTTGAAGAATGTGAAAAGTATTGTACCCAAGATGTTAATATGCTAAGAAAATGCATTGAGAAGTTCAGATCAAGTTTCATTAATGAATTTGATATAGACTGTCTTGCATTTTGCTCTACGATTGCGTCATTATGTTTCACAATCTATGAAAACGTATTTATGCCTGAAGATAAAATTACCATTCTAGGAAGAGAAAATCCAAAACCATTCACCTATGAAGCAATTCGTTGGCTTATGTATCAGGAAAAATTGCACAATATATGTATAAGACACGCTCGTAACAGGGGCGAAAAAGGGTTCAAAATAAAAAAATCAATGGCTCTACCCTGATGGGTTCGGGTACATAAATGGCGTGAAAACGGCATTTTTGTGCATGGCATGGACATAAAGACTGTAATAAAGGAAGAGGTACGCTACATGAGGTATCGGCTGTGGACCGTTACACTCTCACCATGAAACAAGAAGATATGTATAAAGAAGCTGGTTTTAATGTCATACGAGTATGGGAATGTGAATGGAAGGAGCAAAAGACCCAAATCATTCAAGATCCTGATCATATTGATGAAAACATAAGCATTAATGACTATATTCAACGTCTTAGTAATGATGTTAACAACAGACTCATAATAGACAATTCATTGTTTGGAGGTCGTACTGAACCCTTCGTTCATTACTATCCTCCAACTAAAGGAAAGAAGATTATGTATTTAGACTATACATCACTTTATCCTTATGTACAGAAGCGAATGAAGTATCCTTGTGGTCCACCTGAAAAACTAATTGGTGATAAAGTACCAGACATTGAATCATTTAAGAATGGGCTCAATGACGAATATTTCGGAGCTGCATACATTAAGATTCTTCCACCCCAAGACTTATACATACCTGTTCTGCCTGAACAAACAAAAAAAACTAATGTTCTCTCTTTGTGCAAAATGTGTTGAGGGTAATCGTGAGAAATGCATTCATGGCGAGAATGAACGTGCTATTGAAGTGTTTACACAACACCAGAAATTCAACTAGCTATAGAGATGGGTACGAAATACTCAAAGTATTTGAAGTATGGTCATTTAAAGAACAGAAATTTTATTTGAAGGGTATGTCAACCACTTCTTAAAAATAAAGACAAAGGCATCAGGACCACCCAATAATATTCACTAAGACGACCCAGATTTCGAGGAAAATCTTAAAGAGTTTATCCGCCTTTTCAAAGAAAAGGAGGGTGTTGAACTTGATATTAATAATATCAAGAAGAACCCTGGGATGTGGTTCATTGCGAAATTATGCCTT
This sequence comes from Trachelipus rathkii, assembly GCA_015478945.1. NCBI lineage: Eukaryota > Metazoa > Arthropoda > Malacostraca > Isopoda > Trachelipodidae > Trachelipus > Trachelipus rathkii. The sequence continues at coordinate 46,149 of JABUQX010001553.1, read as the reverse complement.
AATTCTCTTTGGGGAAAATTCGCACAAAATACACCTATAAGAGAAGATATTGTATGTACTAGTGATAAACAAGTATGGGAAATAATCAATTAAAGCGATATTGAAGTTCCCACCGTTATCCCAATAGGTAGTAAATATGTTGTAGCAGTAATAAAAAATGCACTAGCCAAACGCTCGTCAACTGCTACAAATATACCAATCGCATCGTTTACGACTGTTTATGCCGGTTTAAAATTATACGAGCTACTTAACAAAGTCAAACAACGGGCATTGTACGGCGATACAGACTCTTGCATTTTTGTCGATGGAGAAAAGGATGAAGTTCCTGAAACAGGAAACTTCTTAGGTGAACTAACAGATGAAATAGCAGATTATGGCTCTGAGGCTTACGGTGATTCCTTTGTATGTACTGGACCTATGTCCTATGCTGTTAGAATAAGAACTACAAACGGAAATCTAAAATATATTGCAAAAGCCAAAGGGCTTACAATCAATAAAGATACAAAATATACTATTTATTTTGAAAAATTGCTAAAGTTAACGATCGATCGTAGCTCTGAAAAAAGTGTAGGTCACGATGAGTCATTGTATGATGATATCAAAAACCATGATGTTACAGTGAAGGCTATGAATGAAATACAATTGGATGATGATAATGATGACGTATGTAATGAACTGCCTCATAAATATGCTGCTAAAATAGATGAGTTATAGAATCCTATTGCTAACTTACATTGGAGTAACATAGGTGGATTATGTTATAGCATTCCTACTACAATTTTCAGCCCGATAAATATGGAGATGTTAGTATTGTATTAGGAACAAAAATGATGCAACATACAGCTGATAAGCGGCTTTTTATCAAGAACTCTTGTCGCACAGTATCCTATGGCCTTAAGGGCACATTGATACCTATTTAATTTATATATATATATATATATATATATATATATATATATATATATATATATATATATATATATATATATATATATATATATATATATATATATATTTTATATATATATATATATATATATATATATATATATATACTGTTTAATGTTCTCTATGTACAAATATTATGTGTAATAAAATGTAAATAATAAAGTTCTTTTATTTTCCTTATTTATTTTATTGAACTGTTTGTAATTTTTGCAATAAAAAGGATATGGTGCTTAAGAAAGTAAAATTAAGTAAACTAGAGAAAGAAATAAACAGAAGCTGTATTTAAACATGCGAGTTTGTGCTACGTTAAATGATCTTAATCATGTAGTCAACGAATCCCTTGTGGGGAAAGATCTATGATTTTATTGATATATTGTTTAATTGATATTTTATATTATAAACATAGAAACAATAAAAGATTTAGTAAAAACAAAATGGTTTTAATATATTTAATGTTAGGTTCATAATACAAAGAGCTTATTTTTGTTATGTTCATAAAAAATAATATCCAAAATAAGACTTGAAGCAATAGATCAATAGATCATTGATGGGTGGGTGGATTGGGTGGATGGTTTGATCTGCTGATTTACTGCTTTAAGGTCAGTAAACTATTACATTTTACAATATATGTTATTTTTATGTTATGCTATACAAAATATGACTTGAAGCAATAGAATAATAGATTATTAGATCAATAGGATGGTTTGATTTACTGATTTACTGCTTAAAGTCAGTAAACTATTACATTTTACTATGATATTTTATTCAAAGAACTTATTTTTATGTTATGTTATACAAAATGATATCCAAAATATGACATATATCAATAGAACAATAGATCACGCCTGGAAGGGAGGAAATGGGTGGGCGGTTTGATTTACTGATTTGCTGCTTTAGGGTCAGTAAATTTTTATATTTTACAATGTTATTTTATTTAAAGAACTTATTTTTTTATTTTATACGAAATATGACGAATCAAAAGATCAATAGATCAGTAGATCGATAGATCACGGTTGGATGGAAGGGTATATTGATTTACTGTTTACTCATTTACTGCCTTAGGATCTGTAAAACGTAAATTTTTTACGTTATAAGCATAAAATGATTGAAATTTTTAGTAAAATAAAAAATATAATAATAATATAAAAAGTTTAAAGAAAAAAATTTAAACAAAAAAAATTTCTTAAAAAAAAAAGTTTTGAAAAAAAAAATGAAGAAAAAAAGTTTATACAAAAAATAAATAAATAAAAATAAAACTGTAAATGTAAAATAATATTTAAAAAATAAAAACATTAAACAAAATATAAATGCTAAACTTAACAAGCAAAAATAAAACATAAATAGTAGAACTTTAAATAAAATATAAATGTAGAAATAATACTGAAAAAATAAAAACCTAACAAAAAAAAAAAAGCAGAAATTTTAAAAAAATAAAATGTAAAAAAAAAAAAAATGAAAGATAAAGAAAGAAAAGTGGAAAATAAAAAGTTTTAAATAAAACTAAATGAAGAGACTGAAATCAAATCTCTGTAAACGCACACACGATAAAAACTGTTAAAGATTCAAATTCCTAGAAAGGACTTCTCTGTAAAACAAGAACTAATCCGTAAAGCTTAAAGAAAACTTCTATAAGCATAAATATTTTCAATACAAATTATGTCAAAAAAAATATACGAAACCTCATGAAAATGTGAACAACTCTATTGACAGAATCATTTCTTATTCGTAAACGCAACTTCAGCAAACAAAATTCTTCGCGAAAATGTTGAAATTGCGGGAAACCCGAAATTGGGAAATTGCGTAAACACGGCCTGAAGTTTTCTCCCCAAATTTCGCTATCAGGATCCAGTCGGACTCAGCGGGAAAAAATACACACGGACCGGACGAAAAACCGAAATCCCGAAAAACACTAAAAAGCAACCAAAAAGTAACAAAACATTCGTCTAGTGCCGAATGTTCGCCATCCAGTGATAGTAGAGTGGTCGGGGAGGACGGGCGGTAGGTGCTTTATATATATATATATATATATATATATATATATATATATATATATATATATATATATATATATATATATATATATATATATATATATATATATATATATATATATATATATATATATATATATATATATATATATATAATAATAATAATAATAATAATAATAATAATAACAAAGATAGAAGCAGGTGAAAAGAAGAAAAGAAATATTTATAGGCAATCACTTTTATTTCCCCCTTCTCATCTGTCAAAATGATCCTACCCTTCATTTTCTCAGTTTCCATCTTTATTTTACTTATTTATTTATTTATTTATTTATTTACTTATTTATTTATTTATTATTAATTATTTAAAACAATTTAAAAAAATATTCAAATCCAAACTTAGCGGGAAAAAATATACACTCTGGTCAGACGAAAAATCGATATCCCGAAAAGCACTAAAAAGCACCAAAAAGTAACAAAACATTCGTCTAGTGCTGAATGTTCGTCACCTGTCGAACGTGCACCCCTTACTACTTTATATATATATATATATATATATTATAGTACATTATATATATATATATATATATATATATATATATATATATATATATATATATATATATATATATATATATATATATATTTTTTTTTTTTCTTTATATATATATATTTATATATATATATATATATATGTATATATATATATATATATATATATATATATATATATATATATTAAGTTTGTTATATATATATATATATATATATATATATATATATATATATATATATATATATATATATATATATATATATATATATATGGATATCCTACTGACAAATCTTTCTGGCCTCTTGCCAAAAACATCTTTAACCACTTCTGTAAATCTGCATTTCCTCCTCTTATTCGATCTGATGGTTATGTTGCTAATTCTTGAACTGAAAAGGCCAATCTCTTCGGCCTTCTATTTTCCCTCTCTATCTCACCCTGTACAATTCTGGTATTCCTCCTCCTCCTCCTCCCTCCTCCTCCTCCTCTCCCCCTCCCTCCTCCTCCTCCCCCCTTCCTCCCTTCCCCCACCTCCGTGTCCTATGCCTCTGCCTCTGATTAAATTCTGATCAGGTGCATGGGTTCCTGAAATCTATGAAACCTATGAAGGTTAGGGAAGGCGGGTGGCTCGATGGCATTCCTCCCGCTTTGAGGGAGGTTCCGTGCTGACCCCATCGTTCAACTGTATTCGTCACCTGTCGAACGTACACCCTTACTACTATATATATATATATATATATATATATATATATATATATATATATATATATATATATATATATATATATATATATATATATATATATATATATATATATATATATATATATATATATAAACCAAAGGTGGGCACCGTTATTAAGAACGTTAATCTTTAATCGTTAGCAAAAAATTAACGGCGTTAATCATTAAAGCGTTCATCGGTAAAGAATGTAAAGGATAACGTTAACAACGTTAACGATAACCGTCTTCAAAATATGTAGGAATTGTAATAACAATTGTTATTTTTCTTTTATTATGATTGCGATATTCAAATTATTTAATGAAAAAGATTATATATGTAATATATATATATATATATATATATATATATATATATATATATATATATATATATATATATATATATATATATATATATATATATATATATATTTAAAAAGTCACCACCACTCGCAGAGCCCTATTCAAGGAGGGGGTGTTGCACGCCAAAATTTCATACGCTAGCGCAAATTACGCAGATGAGCACAGACACGGGGTTTAAAGTTAGAGAGATTAAATTCAGCAGGAAACACAGAAGATGGAAGAGAATTCCACAGAACCGAGGTGGCAGGAGAGAAGGAAGCACCTCAGCGAACTAGCCTGGAGTTACCAATATCTACAGAAAACTCGTGCCAGACACAGCACCCCTTGTGCTACGAGGGCGTCGTAAACGTGGTGGTACGCGAGTGGTAAGTTCCCTCGAACACTTGCCTCTGCGGTACCTATAGAAAAGATATAAAGTACCAAAACCACCCCGCAAAGATAGAAGGTCAAGTGAACTGGAAAGTACAGAACAGTTTATAAGCCTTTTGGCTTTTGACTCGACCCTGTCCAAAAGCCCGGTGAAACCAAAGCCCCACCATATATGAGAACAGTACTCCATACAAAGGCGGATGAGACCCTTGTATAGCTGGAGTAACTGAGAAGAGGAAAAAAAGTCTCGCAGTATAAAACAGAACTCACAGTTTCTTTGAGGCCACCCTAGCAACCGTTGTGATGTGAGGTTCCAAGTCATTTTTTTTGTTTATGTTAAGGATAAGGATGTTTATATTGTCAACAGGAGAGACAAGAGAGCCGTCAAAAGAGTTAGGAAAGTTAGAAGGTGTTTTAGAAAGGGAAATTTGTAGAAGTTGAGTTTTTAAAGAATTAAATTTCACAAGATTGAGACGACCCCAATCGGAAATTCTATCCAGATCAGCGAGAATAGAATCGAAAAGATTAAGACGAGAGGCAATTCTAGAAGTAAAAGAGGGAGAAGAATTGAAATGAGTTGAAGAATGAAGAGTTGAGTCATCGGCATATGAGTGGATAGATTTAGATGTGCAAGTGAGAAGATCATTAATAAAAAGTAGGAATAAAGTAGGAGATAAGGCAGAACCCTGAGGAACACCACTATTGACAGAAAAAGAAGAAGAAGTCGCTCCATCAACCATAGCCGATATTGATAGACTTGAAAGAAAGCTAAACAAAAGTAAGCAAAGAAAAAGTGGAAACCCAAAGGAGGGGAGCTTGGAGAACAGTGGCGCGTGTCATCCCCGGTCAAATGCTTTGGATATGTCAAGCACCAATACGCAAGTCTCCCCGTAGTTCCTAAGAGGGGAAAACCATGAATCGGTTAAATATTAAAGTATTTCGCCAGCAGACCTCGAACGCCGAAAGCCGTACTGGCGATCGGAAAGAAGAGACTGAGATTCCATATGGTCTAAGAAGTGAGAGTTAAGAAGGGTTTCAAAGAACTTAGATAGAATACAAGTGAGAACTATAGGGCGATAGTTAGAAGGATCAGAGGGGCTTCCTTTTTTTGGAATAGGTTGGACATGTGCGTGCTTCCAACACTGAGGGAAAGTGTTAGTATTGAGAAACAGAGAATATAGTTGAACAAGGGGAGGGGCCAGCCCGGAAGCACACTCCCTCAAAACTCGATGAGGAATGCCATCCGGGCCACCCGCCTTCCTATCGTTCATAGATCTCAGGAGCCCATCCATCCAATCAAATGTAATCACAGGGAAAGACATAGGACACCTGAGAGGAGAAGGAGGAGGAGGAGGAGGAATGCCAGAATAGTTCAGGGTTAAGTTAGAGGAAAATAGGAGGCCGAAGAGATTGGCCTTATCAGTTAGAGAGTTAGCAACAGAGCCATCAGATCGAATAAGAGGAGGAAAGGCAAATTTACATAAGTTGTTAAAGATGTTTTTGTCAACAGGCCAGAAAGATTTGTCAGTAGGAGAACCAAGGAGGTTAGCGCACTTTCGTCTGATGAAAGCCCGCTTTGCTCGTCGAAGAGTATCCCTGCAACGATTTCTAGCTGAATGAAAATTAGCGAGAGTGATAGGAGAACGAGAATTTTTCCACTCCCGATACGCGCTGTCTCTAGCCTGAATGGCCAGAGAACAAGTACGATCGAACCATGGATTATGAGGAGAGAAAGATTTAGTCGAAAAAGGAATGAACCTGCTCCTCCCGTCAACGATTACAGCTCCCACCTTAGTGGCAGAAGCCGAAGCGTCATCAGAGTCAATGCAATCATTCGAAATATCAGCCCGATCAAAGTGCCAGAAAAAACGCATAGGGCAGGATGGAGTTGTTGGGGAGAAAGTATTAAAGTTAAGAGATATAAGGTTGTGGTCAGATTTACCAATAGGAGCGAAGGTGGTGTATTTATAGAGTGAAAGACTTGTGGTGAAACATAGGTCAAGTGTGTTCAAGAATTGGTTGGAACGATCCGGAATGTGCGTGGGTTCTTTGATTAGTTGCTCCAGATCGTTGAGATTGCTGAATGATTCGGCCTCCTCCCCACCTAAATCAGTATGAGAGGACCCCAACCATTCAGTGTTGTGTACATTGAAGTCCCCTAAATAGAGGACCTCAGTATTTGGATGAGAAGATATAACAGTCTCGTGAGTGGTAGTAAGATATTTAAAGAAAGAGTGAAAATCTGTTCTGTTAGGAGAACAGTAGCAGAAGCACAAGATTATTGTAGTAGAAGGAAGAAAGATTTTGAGCCCCAGACCATCGAAGTTAGGAGATTCGAGATTCACAAGACGTGTTACAGTAGTATTAATGTTTACATAAGCACTCACTCCATCCTTCAGACGGAAATTATGAAATAAGTTATAGTTAGATACATTAAACGAGTTAGAGGATAAATTCTTAGCCATCTGAGTCTCAGACAAAAGCAAAAGGTTAGGGTTAGAGTTAGAGAGGTGATATTCCACAGAGGCAAAGTTAGATTGCATGAATTAATAAAAATAATAATAATAATAATAATAATAATAATAATAATAATAATAATAATAATAATAATAATAATAATAATAATAATAATAATAATAATAATAATAATATCCCTAACAATATTAATAATGATATTAAGCCTTTCAGACTTAAATAATTTAGGCTTTGACCTAGCAGATACTTTTGCCGCTTGCCAAAGAATACTTCCAAGGCGTAAATACCTTAATTAATACTTAATTTAATATTATTGTAAAATAATAGGATATACCAACTTAAGTTTTAAATAAATGGCGTATGCTGGCTTTCAAACTCCACAAAACGTCATTAGGCCTACATCTAATATTTTTTACTAGTCACAAAAGAAGCAAGTTCAAGTAACGAACGAAAGAAGTTAATGACTAATTGAACGGGCAACAGTCACTATCTTTTTTTTTCTTTAGCGAACCAATAAGAAATGGGAATACAGCATAAGAAAAACATGTTAAACATTACTAAAAGGGATAATAACCGTGTAAGAATAAACACATTTTGAGCCATTGAGAGGAGCGTTAGGAAATTTTGGGAAAAAAAGTTTATCTATTATCGAAATCGAATCTAATACAATTTAAAATCTGATAAGAAAATATTTAATAAACTCGTAAATTAAGGTAACGGTTAACGGATGTAGGGAAAATTTTAATTCGTTAACGTTAATTCACAAATGTAACTCGTTAATAGTCCATTACTTCTTTTCAAAATTAGCGAAAGCTTTAAAAGTTAACGAAAAAATTAACGAGTTAATTAATGGATTAACGCTTTAACGAGCTAATGCCACTCCACCTGGTATATTATATATATATAAAGATAAGTATATATATATATATATATATATATATATATATATATATATATATATATATAAATATTATTATTTTTTATATATATATATATATATATATATATATATATATATATATAAATATATATATATATATATATATATATATATATATATATATATAAATAAAAATAGAAAATATATATATATATATATATATATATATATATATATATATATATATATATATATATATATATATATATATATATATATATATATATATATATATATATATATATATATATATATATATATATCAATTTAAAGACGCAAAATGTTTGGTATCGGTAAAAGGTATCGGCAAAATTTTACCGATACCGATACTACTACTCACAAAATTGCCGATACCGATACTTCAAAAATCGACCGATACCACTGATACCGATACCATGGTATCAGTGCATCACTAATATATATATATATATATATATATAAAAATATATATATATATATATATATATATATATATATATATATATATATATATATATATATATATAGTATATATATATATATATTTATATATATATATATATATATATATATATATAAATATATCTATATTTATATATATATATATATATATATATATATATATATATATATATATATATATATATATATATATATATATATATATATATATATATATATATATATATATATATATATATATATATATATATATATATATATATATATATATATATATATATATATTTTTTTATTTTTTTTTTTCTTACTTACACTTTTTTTCCCGCTTGAGCGGGGTAGTGGTACTTACAGCCTCTCTCATTCACACTTCCCCTCATCTCGCCCTCACCACCTCCTCCACCCCACTCTATCCCTCGCCAACACCCTACCCTCTTCCTCCCTCATCCCTCCCTCCTCCAGCATCTCCTTTATTCCATCCATCCACCTCCTTCTTGGTCTCCCCCTTCCTCTCCTTCCTATCCCTCCGCCTCCCAAACTCTCCTAACCACCTTCTATTGATCCATTCTCACTAGATGCCCATACCATCTTAACATTCCCTTTCTCCGCTCTTCCCACCAACCCATTCCTCCAATCACATCTCTCCCTCACCACCCTATTCCTAATCCTCTCCCTTCTGCTAACCCCACAAACCGCTCTCAACCCCTTCATCTCAAATACTTCCAACTTCTTCCTTGACCTGGCATTCAACCCCCACGTTTCACACCCATACAACACCGCTGGTACACAAATTTTTTAAACATACTTATCTTAACTTTCTGTGATAAATCCCCCCCTTTCCATAATTCTCTCAGACCACTCAAAGCTCTCATTTCTTCTCCTACTCTATGTTCTATCTCCTCCTTCATCCCTCCCCCCTTACCCAAATCCATCCCTAAATATCTAAAAATCTTTACTTCTTCCAATACTACACCCCTACTCTAACCTCTAACCCCCCCCCCCCTCTCTTTCCTCCTCCTCAACCACTAACACTTTACTCTTACCTGGATTTATTTTTAAGCCCTTTTGTCCACACATTCTCTCACTCCCTCACCAAATACCTCAACCCTTCCGCGTTCTTCGCCACAAGGGCAGTATTGTCCTCAAATGTATCATGTTCACTCTCTTCTATCATTCCCATTCATCAATTCCACCCCCCTCCCCTTCCTCACCATTCCTCTGCAAACACTCTCCATAAACAAATTGAATAGCCACGGCGACATTACACACCCCTGCCTCAATCCTCTCACCACCCCAAACATCTCACTCTCCCCTCCTAACACTCTCACACACATTCTACTATTCTTATAAAAGGCCCTAATACCTTTACCTAATTTACCCCCCACTCCATTCTCCTCCAACACCCTCCACAATTCACCCCTCTTCACTCTATCATATGCTTTCTCTAAATCTAAAAAACACCCATACACTTTCCCTTTCCTCTCTATACTTTTCTCTGTAAACACTTGATCCACACACCCTCCCTCCCTAAATTTCTCCTTGTTCTCCCCCATTCTCTCTTCTGTTAAATCTCTCACCCTCTCAATCAGTATTCTCCCATACACTTTCCCTACCACACTTAAAAGACATATGCCTCTATAATTCCCACATTCCATCCTATCCCCTTTCCCCTTATACAGGGGAACCAAACAACCATCCTCCCAATCCTGTGGTACCTCACCACTCCTCCAACATATATTATATAACCTATACAACCATTCCTCCACCCCTATACCTCCCTTCTGCAACATTTCCATTCTCACACCATCCAGACTCAGTGTGGACTTCCTTTTTTTCCTTTTATTCAAGGTCCTAATAATTTCTCCATTTGTATTTCTCATCCTCCCCCTCCTCCCATTCATTCCCCCAACCCTCACCTCTTAAAATCTTCCTCCTCCCCACCAACTTATCTAATAATCCACTAAAAAGGCTCCCACCTCTTCCTCACCCTTTCCTCTCCTCCTCCTATCCACTCCCCATCTCCTCCCTTAATCCTCTCCTCCCCCAACCCCTCCTTCTTCCTCCTTTTTTTATTTACTTCTTTCCAGAACATCTTACTCCCTGACGATTCAAAATTTTCCGTCACCTTTCTACACCACTCATCTTTTGCTCTTCTCTTCGTCCTCTCCACCGCCCTCTTTTGCTTCCACTCTAACCCTTCTATATTCCCCCCATTCTCTCTCTCCTACTTCCCAACCATTTCACATAAGCCTCCTTTTCCTTTTCACCACCTCCTTCACCTCCTCATTCCACCATTCACTCCCTTTCCTTCTGCTTGCACCCACCCTTTTACTCCACATACCCTTCTAGCCTCTTCACATACTGCCTCTTTAAATCTCATCCACTCCCCCTCCACCTCCCCAATTCCTGTCCCTCTCACGTCTCTCCACCTATCCTCCATACCTCTCCTAAACTCCCTCTTACACACTATCTCCTCCAATTTTTCCACCTTTATCACTTCTACTCTCCTCTTTTCTCCCCTTTCCCTAACCATCATCTCTCCTCCCACCCTTATCCTAGCAACCACCAAATAGTGATCCGATATCCCCCTCCCCGCCCCTCTAAATACATTTACATCTAGCAATCTGCCTCTATCCTTCCCATTTACACACACATAATCCAGTACCGCCCTCCCCCCCGTTATCTCACTCTTCCATGTATACTTATGATTTTCACTTTTTTGAACCAAGTATTCCCCACTATCATTCTTCTTTCAACACACAACTCTAACAAACTTTCTCCATTAACATTCCTCTCCCCTACCCCAAATGGTCCTATTATTCTTCCCACCCTCTCCCTTCCCACTCCTGCATTCAAATCTCCCAATAGACAAATTTTATCATTTACCCCAAAACTTTCCCAACACTCACTCAACTCACTCCAGAATCTTTCTCTCTCCTCCTCCCTCGCTCCATTCACTGGTGCATATGCGCATATAAAACCCACATTTCAACCCCAAATTTCACTTTCACCCACATTATCCTCGAACTCACCTGACTACACAACCTTTACCTTATCCCACACCTCTTCCTCATAACTATTCCCACCCCTTCCCTCGCCCTCACTCTCTCGTTCACCCCTGATATCACACCCTTGTATTTTCCAAAGTCCACCTCCCTCTTTCCCTTCAACTTAGTTTCAGTTATCCCCAGCACATCCAACCTTTTTTCTTCAAACATTAACCCCACTTCCTCCCTCTTCAAATCCTCGTTTACCCCCCTCACGTTCATACATCCCACTCTAATTACCTCTCTCCTCCCCCATCTTTTCCCTTCTTTATTATACACTCACAGGCTGTACGCTTTATGGGACTCCCCACCTTAAGCACCTCCCAACACCTAAGGCCACCACCCCGCTCCCCAAATTTACCCACAACAACAACAATAACAACAAGAAAAGTTACAACGATAATATAAAATAAAAGGTTAAAACCCTCACTCTATAATTTATATTTACTCCTACACCCCCACCCCCTCCCCTCTTCCCTCCCTCTCCCTCTCCTTTCTTTCTCTTAAAATTTACACCCGTTAAAAAACTTTATTTTTCTATTAAAATCTTTATTCAATCATTTAAAATTCCTTAAAATCACCTATATTTATAAATATATATTTTATTGAAATATTAAAACACGAAAATAATTAACAAATACGAATGACAATACAAAATGAAAAAATAAAATAATAAAATAATAAAACAATAAAAGGTTAAAACCTACACATTATCAATTTACATCTAACCCACACTTTATCCTTTTCTCCTTTCTATTTTTCTTTTAAAACGAACCGATATTATTTATACGAGATAGCTATTTCCCTACACCGACAAATATATTTTTCTTTTTATGTCAACAATATACACCATTCACTATTCCAAATATTTACTTTAGTTTATTAAGTAAATAAATATATCGGAATAATAATATTACTTCCTTTATTTTTAAGTTTCCAACCAAAAGTCCGTGCTTCGGTTCCAATGTGCACTGGTAATTCTTATTTCCAGAAAGCGTGTACTTTGCCGTAACACTTTTTCCTTACGACAATCCGTTCCTTTTAGTAATGAATTTATTTTTTAGGTTTCTTTTCTCTATTCTTGTCTCTGGGAGATTTTCGATTCTGACGTACAAGATCATAGAAAATTTCATACACATTAATTTTGGCTTTTGCAGATGATTCTAAAAATACACACTGAAATTTTTGGCTGCAGATGCTCCTTGATCTTTTCCTTGAAGCCAAGATGGTATTCACCAAATGTATTTTAATACAGTATTTATGGGAATACTGGTAAGGCTGCACAGGTTTCAATGAAAGTAAACGTCAAAGTTAAGTAAATTAATCATTAATACACGATTTAAACCGCCCAAAAAATTATTAGGAATAGCACATAAGGCCATAATTCTACGCTTTATTTGCTTCAATTATCTAAGCTGTTGCAATTGCGTTTTTGCAAATATCATCAGCTCCACAGTTCCTTGCTCGAATCCTCCCTTTTTTTTTTTTTTTTTTGTAAATATCAGTTTTAAATTATTCGTCAATCGTTGATGAAATTTATTCATATTTAAAAATGTATTCTCAGCTTCAATAATTTTTCAAGTCAATATTCACATATATATATATATATATATATATATATATATATATATATATATATATATATATATATATATATATATATATATATATATATATATATATATATATATATATATATAAATTTAAAAGACGTTAAAATGTTTGTAGGTCGTGGCAAAAGTAGAATGAGCATATTTTTAACGATACCGATACCCCTACTCGCAAAATTGCCGACACCGATACTT